>CM021102.1:200745209-201052331 GCA_007115665.2 Sequoiadendron giganteum | reverse complement strand
AATGTATCTACACTGTATGTCGTGTGAGGACATTGTAATAGTATGAGGATTCAGATCTATGAGGTTGCCTGTTTTCTCCAGATGAAACAAGATGTAACTCCTGTAAAGGCTATGAGCTTGAGATTGTATTGTAACTCTGTTTGTTGCTGAATAATACAATGGATGGATCTTTTGGAGGGTGGGGTTTTTTACCCAAAAGGGTTTTCCCCACGTAAATCTGTGTGTTCATTAGCTTGTCTTCCATGTTGTTAGATTCTGTGAATTTTGAATCTATGTATGTGTTGAATCTGTTATTTTTCTGCATGTTCTTTTCTCAGAAGGGTTAATGGGGGAAAACAATTGTGCTTGTTTCTGCTTTATGGCATAGTAGTTTGTGTCTTTGAGGTGATTTGAAGAAATTAAAGTCACAGAAGGCACTGTTCTTCTTAGATGTTTCGTTCTAAGTTGACCCATTCTTTCCCAACAACTTTCACTACTATGAAAGGGTCTTTTAGTATTCTTACCCAATGCGCATCCTCGACAAGTACCTTCATGCTCCTGGCTGAGTTTAGGAATGTCGGTAACCATCTTCTCCATGGTTGGAAGTGATTGAAAGTGAATGTGGGCAAGTATTTAATGCCAAAGCTCACATGAACTTGATGTATTATGCAACAAGGCCCATAGAGGATGGGTGAAGAGTTTGTAGATACATTCTTGTCGAACACAAATCATGTTGGCTGACTTGATGTTAGAGTTCTTTGGCCATGCAAGAACTTTTCCTTCAGAGAATGCTACTTGATATCCCTTATCTTCTAAGGCTGAAATAGAGACAAGGTTCCTCTTGATTCCTGGTAAAAATAGTACATCACTCAATTGTAAGGAGATTCCAGAATCTAAGTGAATAGAGGAGGTCCCAACACCTTTCACAGAATAACATGCATCATCTCCAATTATGACTTGAACACTTGAATCTTTCATCACCAAATATGAAAGATGTTCTCTGAATCTAGTGATGTGATAGGAGGCACCACTATAAATCAACCAAGTGTTGCTATATATTGGAACATTACTTGATAATGCATAATAGAATAGAAATTCCCTTGAATCTTTCTGAGGGGAGATCTCACCCACATTTGCAAATGAAGCATGTTGCTTAGGCCTGGTTGGGAAATCCTTTTGCATAGTGACCAAACTTGTCACATCTAAAACATTGAATGTGAGATAGGTCCTTCTTCTTCTTAAATGCAAGGGCACCATTAGACCCTTTATCTCTATTCCTCTTGAAATACCCTTTATTTCCTCCTTTTCCTTTCTTCTTCGAGGATTGAGCAAAAAGAACATGAATTTCTTTATTTGTAGAGGTTTGACCAATGCCTCCTGTAGCCAACCTTGATTCTTCTTGAATACAATCTACTCTCAATCGATCAAACCTAGGAAGTTTTGATCTCGCACTGATTCCTTGAATGTATGACTCCCACGATGTAGGAAGACTATTGAGAGCCAACATAGTCAGATCCTTGTTATCAATAATATTCCCAAGGGTAGAGAGTCAATCTCTCAACTCGGTGATCTTCATGAAGTATGAGATGATAGATTCTCCTTTCACCATCTTGATATGATGAAGTTGTTTCTTTAATGCAAGAACCTGACTTGTGTTGTTGATCTCATACATCTCCTCCAAGGTCTTGAACATATCTCTTATTGTTTGCAACTTAGAGATGATTGGCACAATGTGATCTTTCATGGAATCAACCAACATCTTTTTTGTCTTAGTGCCATTTATTTTCCATTGAGGCTTCTCATTTTCATCAGATGGTTCGGGAACTTCACCCTCCACGAACCCGACTAACTCATTTTCCTCCAAAGCGAGCATCACTCTAAACTTCCAAGATGTGAAGTTCGATGCGCCCTCAAGTCTATCTTTGATCTTGAGCCCATTCACCATCTTGACAATAAGATAGATGCAATCAAAATATTAGAATATGAATAAAATATATCGTTGCTTGAATAAAATATGATCTAGATCTTCTTATACTCGCTCTGATACCATGTTATTTTTTATGATCAGATATTTAAAAACTAAAAGCAATCAAAAAATGCAGCACTTAAAACAATGAACACAATAAGATACCCTGGGAAAACCCTCCAACATGAGGGAGAAAAACCCAACAAATATGTCTCTTATATATTGATGTAATAAGAGAATAAATATGCTTACAAATCAGGCACAACATAATGATGATTTTGATACAAGGAATAATCACACCTCTCTTAGATGCAAATACAAATGAATATGTTACTCCTTGAAATCGATTTGTTGTTACAAATGATGATCTTTTTCTCATATCGAACTTCCTCTGAAAAAATGTGAATTACAATGAATGAGCTTGATATCTCTTTTCAAAGAATGAGCATCAGATATTTATACAAGAGAGAAGAGATGCATCTCTTCATCTTCATGTCGGCCTTTGCAAGAGACATGTCACTTCATGAAATTGTGCCTACATAAAGTTGGCCTCAAGATAATAAATAATTATTAAATGATGAAGCGCCTCTTCATTAGGAAATTGAATTTCAAATTAAATAGTCATTTTGGCTATTATTTAATTTATCTTCAAACCACGATCTGTGCTATAAGTAGAGGCTCGACGCTGCTCCTCAAACATCAACAAAAGCATCCTCTATGACATCGATCTGATATGCATCGCTTGGATGCATGCCATTCGATAGGGCATTGGGATTGAGGGGCCATATCCCCATCTTTTTAAAACCAAATTTTATGTTTGATGGTTTCAATGCTCTTTACAATTCCTTGGTGCCTAGATCTACTAATTCTACTCTTTTGATTTCAATGTTCGGGTATCTAGTAAAAAATGTAGCTTGTTCATATTTGAAATATGACTTGAAAGGTGAGAACATTTTGATATCCAAACGTTGTAGCTTGTGTATATGTATATATATAAAGTGTCAAAAAATTTACTTTTTTTGACACTTAATTTGAATAAATGACACATAATTAACTTAATTATGCTTTGGAGTGGTGTTGTAAGGTGTTGCACACATTCACACCTCTATAGAGTCCTTATTTAATTAAAATATATTTAAATTTCACCTTTCATGAA
This sequence comes from Sequoiadendron giganteum, assembly GCA_007115665.2. Taxonomy (NCBI): domain Eukaryota; kingdom Viridiplantae; phylum Streptophyta; class Pinopsida; order Cupressales; family Cupressaceae; genus Sequoiadendron; species Sequoiadendron giganteum. Next base: position 201,049,230 of record CM021102.1, on the reverse strand, counting down.
AGTCTTGTAAGACATTTCACAATTTTCTAAGGTCTATTCATTTAATTAAGCCTAATGGACCCCTCTTGTACTAAATCAGGCCTTATTTATGATGTTGTAAAGTGTTTAAATAAAAATTCACATTCATCTAAGGTGGTATTAATTAATTATGGTTAATTAGACTTAATTGCCCCTTTTAATTCAAATTCAAGCCCTCTAAATTGCATTTTTTGAGGGATGAATCTCGACACCCAGTAATTAAATAATGTGACCTTGAATTTGGAAAGTTCCAGGTCTTGGAAAGTGTGATAGGACCCACTCACCACTAAGGGCGAATGGGTCCTCCCTTAACAGGATCCCACTTTCTTTGCATATTTCAATTGGGTTTTTCATCCTCTTTTCACTCCTCGAAGCTTGGTCTTGGAAAGTGTGCCAGGACCCATTCACCCAAGGTGGCGAATGGTTATTGTTACCAATTTTCATTACAACTCAATTGGTGGAGTTGATTTAATTTTTTGATATCTTTAAATGGAAATTCAGTAGTTGCTACATAATTTTAAATTGTTGATTGCATCTATTCTATTCAGTATCAGTTATGCATTGTTTGAGAGAACAAAGTTCAGAGTCATTGCTCAATAATTTACAGAATAAATGAAGTACAAGTTGATATACAAATGATTAAGCATTTCATTTCTTTCATTTTATTTCAATAACATTGTTACATTACATATTTCATTTGATTGCAAGAATACAAACGACAATATAAATTTGCATTTTTGATGCATTTCTTTTCAGAATGAAAAGAAGAAAGATAATTTAAGGAATCCACACAAGTCATGAAGTTAACTGTTTGCAATGCATTATGAGGAACATTCTACACTATTGAAGATGCAAGAAGGAGAAACACATAAATATGGACATAATCATCATTGCTTGATTATTGTCGGTCGATGTAGAAGTGGTGCACTATCTTTTGACCTCGAGCTCCAATCAACCCACAAAATTTGGGAAAGTCTCAGTAGAGCTCTGACTATGAACATATCTACATGAACCACCAACAGTAATGGAGAATGTTGCTAATAGTGCACTAAAACAATCAAGAAAAGTGCAAGAATCAGAGATGAAAGAGTAAACATCATGATATTTATTGTTTTTTGCTAACTTTGTTTGTTTCCTGTTCAGGTGTAGGAAAATTCATAAATCTGATTATTTTATGAAGACATAAAGCATGTGGGTTAAAATGGGCTCCCACAAGGTTAGAGCTCGACATGCTGCCCCTTAAATTTTCAAGTGGGCCAAGTAAGAAAGTACATTATCTTGCTCATTTGAGCCTTTCACAAGAGAGTAAAATAGATTTAAAATGAAGGAGTAATTAAATTTATCATGCATTCATAACAGTCAAATCAAAGCATTGAAGTGAAAATTACAAATGAATAATAAACTTGATGAACTTGTTTCAACTAAAATCCATCATTTTTATTTTGGAAAAGTTTCGATATTGTTGCCATAGTATTGTTTTGTTGCTTTAAGTCTGTTCACACTGAATGTTGTTTCATATTATTTTGTTTTGGAGCAGCAAGTGTTTTATCTCATAACAGTGTTAGTGAATAGGCATACATAATGCCTTATCAATAGAGCACTAACAAATAATGGAAGTATTTGCAGAGTTCAGTTTTTCTTTATCTCATGAAGTGTTTGAGCGAAGAATGCCTATTGTTCTCTAGAGGCATTCAAGTTGTGACATAAAGGTGTTGCTACAGGAATGATATAAAAAAGGAGATTAATGTTTCATCCAAATTCTAGAACAACTATAGAGCATTTTGTGTTGTTCTCTGTTAGGGGTGTTATTACCTATGAACTTATTCAGAAATAACATGGTGATAGAAAGTAAGGTGAAGCACAAGTGACAAGAGAGTTATCTTGTTTAGTTCAATGAAGGAACAATGCAAGAGGTAAATGAAGCTATGAAGGTGGTGAGAATATTGTTTTGAAATAGAAAGAGAGCTTACTGCATTGTTTCAAAAAATGATAAAATCATATGGGTTTCAGCATAATGTGGAGGTTTTAAATAAATATTTTGTTCTTATTTTAGTGAATTTGCATGAGAATTTTGATAGGAAAGAAAAATGTTTAAATATTCCATGATGGGTTGAGTTCAAAATCTGAATGCATACAGGATAGTAACTGTGTTCCAAATAACAGAATACCATGTTAAGTTTGATCAAGAATACATGAATTTCTCATTGTTTCCAGCATACCCATGATAGGGGTTCAACGGTTCTAACTCAAAATGCAGAAATAAAAGACTTTCTCACTATTTCTAGAATACCGTGTTGGGCTTTGATCAGAAAATACAAAAATAAACATATTCCTTCAAAATAAAGAATACCCATATGAGGGTTTTTATCAAAATACAGATTTCTCATTATTCTCAGCATACCCATGTAAGGGTTTTTTCAGAAAATGCAAGTTACATATAGCCATCATGGGTCGAGCCCATTTATGGAGGAATTTACAAAAATATTGGATTGAGAGATTTCTCTAAAGTCTTATTTTGAATACTTTGACATTAAGTTCAAATTTTGAAGCAAAATCACCCATTTTTATGCATGAGTGGTCACAACCAAAAGGAGGATTTTCAGTTGCAAATTCCACTAAAAAATAGAGAGAGCCATTTTTAAAGTTTGTCATCTCAGTCTAAAAACCAAAGAAAGAGTGTAGGGAGTGAGAAATGCACAGTAGAGTTTCAGAATCAATCATTCATGGCGCGACCTGCTTGGTTTGCATTTTGGTTATTCAAAACAGTAATCATAGCTCTTGTGTTTAAGCTTTTAAAATCTTTTTCATTGATAGAAAATGTAGATAAACAATAGAGAAAAGTGAGCTTACCAGTATGATGCCAGAGAGGAGTAAAGTGGTGTGGCCAGCTCTAATGGAGCTCTCAAATGCAAGGCTTGAATTCACCAATGGTGGACAGGAAGAGACAAGTCAAACATAGAATAAAGGAGCAAAGAAAATCAGAGATGATAGTATGTAAAATCCGCGGCTTTAAGAAGCCATTCTTGCCTTCCAAAACATACTGAAATGCATAATGATACCAAAGAAGCAACTCACCACTTCTTTATCATGAAGATTTGACTTTTTGAGTTCAACAATATGAGGTTTGCAAGCTAAAAATCAAACCCTAATGGTGGCGGTACATTTCTTCCAGGGAGAGAAAGTTTCTTCAAAGTGACAAAGTGAAAATGAGATGACATTAGGGTTTTCTCCATTTTTTTTTTCATGCTTTCCCTAATTCGAACTTAGGGTCTTTTGTTGCATTTTGATTTAAGTCTTGAGTTAATACCATGAGGGGTCAAATTCTTACATGCCCTAGGTCAACCTTGTTTAAGTCTTCATTCATTTGCATATGCCTAGGGCTTAGGCTTGAGTTGATAGACATTTCATGACTTAGATTTTAGTTTTGTGGGTGAGGTTAAATAATGTTGAGTCAAGAATGAAGAATACATAATGCCTTATGTTTTTAGTTGATTTTGAGAAAATCAATTAAAATGTGCATGTGAATGTTTTCCTATGCCTTAATGTCTTAGGCTTTGTTTTAATTGATTTTATAAAAATCACATGGAGATATGCCCTAGATTAAGATTCAAGATTTAGGCATTTTATATTTTCAATTGATTTTAAAAGAAATCAATCAAGTATTGGTATTTTTTAATTGATTTTTGAAGGAAATCAGTTAAATGTGTAATAGAGATTAATATTATTTTTGTTTTTTTATGAGAAAAATCAAGCATTGTAAATGGAGAAATAAGGTTAATGTTTTGCAAAAGATTCTATCTTTAATTGCAAAAAATAAAGCAATTGTAAAAACTGCATGATGTAAAGCAAAGAATAAAGCAATGATTTATAAATTGTTTTATTTCTTATTGCTATTTTTAGCAATTTGCATGCAAAGATAAGTTGAATTTTCTTCTGGTCAAATATGAGCTACATGGTGAAAGGATGAAGTGTTTTGTTTGCTTTAAAAGCATATTTTTCCTATTTTTAGAGGTCTCATGGCATGCACATGCAAAAAGTATGTTTTTCCACTTTTATGCCACATTTTGGAGTAGTTTTAGATGTTTTTCCTTCAGCTTTCTTCTTGAGCTCGGATTAGGGTTTTAGTTATATATCTTGGAGAAAAACTTAGTGCTTTTTCCAATCCAGATTATTGATTCTTGCTCTCATGCTAAAATAGAGAGTCTTGTAACTCAAAAAATTGTATGTAGACTTGTAATACTCCTTCAGTTAATGAAATCAGCATTCCTACTTCTCAATTTGTGTGTCTCTTGCAATTTTAATTTGATGTAATTTGTGATTTTTGTTTATAGAATCCTTGTCATGTCCTAGAACTGCAGTTTGGTGTAGAAAGTTCACAAACTGTAGGTTGCATGTTAAATTTAAGTTTGAATCTTCATGCAAATCATTTATGTGTTGAGTGTTCATGAGAAGATGTGAAGTATTATTTGTTTTCTAAGAGCTATTTGTGGGTAGAAAAACAGTCACCATTAAGTTCTAAAGATCATTTTAAAATCATAGATTTCATTCAAGTTCATCTTTCTATCCCTTTTCCCAGAAACCATTTAGGATAGATTTATCATTCGGAGAATCAACTCACTCTGGAGATTCCTTCTTTGTTTAAGATCACCCGCATCTAAAGAAGGTTTCCATGTGTCAACAGATAGTTAGATTTATGCAAATTTAACAAGGGTGCATATCTGATTGATAACAGTTACTCCCTTAACAAAGACCTTTTTGAATTTCATTCTAGTGGGATTTTAATTAATTTCATTTCCAGATCTGAGGTCGGTTTGAATTATTTGAATTTTGGGGTTAATTCTATAATTTAGTATAAATACAAGGTTATTTTACATAATTTCACCTAAGAGAGAGAAAACTAGAGCAAGGTTACAAGCAAGAAAGAGACAAAGAAATTTCATGAGACAAAGCATTCAAGCAAAAGTGAAGTTTGGAGCAACTTTTCAAGATCTTCAAGCTCATTTTTTGTTCAAGATCAAGCATTAGTGAAGGTTGATGATAGATGCGTATAGAGAATCATGAAGGATTCTAGGTGTTGGGAGATACACAAGTCATACTACCAAGCCTAAGGACTTGTTTCCTAAGTGATTCCATCTTCTATAATCATCCTATTTGCAGCCTACAAGAAGTATTTTCAGATTTGTGATTCATTAGAGGGATTAGACATCTTCTTTAGTGAGTCATTTACATTGTTCATATTGCATTCAAGGGTTTTATCCTAACACAATTGGGTAAAATTTCCTTTACACTCTCTTGGATCTTAGTATTGGATACACTTAAGATTGATATTGCACACACAATTACATGCTTCATATCTTTAGTCATCATCAAAGGTTTAATTACCAACAAGGGATTTAACTAAGGAAAACCCTTATCCACCAACATGATACCAAATTTGTTTTGCAGGTTATAGGCAGATCCGAGATCAAAAACAAGAATTTCAAGGTGCAAAGGAGAAGAGCAGACCTAGAAGTTACAACCCAGATTCAAAGATTTCTAAAAAGTAATAATAGGAGCCATTCGCCTTTAAGGGTGAATGAGTCCCTGTTAAGGGCTGGAAGGCAACAAATTTCAGACATTGCAAGCTTTTGTTTTCAGTTCAGAACTCCCCAAACAGGTCTACCAAGACCCATTCACCTTTGGTGGTGAATGAGTCCCTGTTAGCTTCACAGAAAAGTCTGATTTCACTAGGTGCACAACATCCTTGCCTTCTTATTCCTCCAGAAAAGCGCAATTTCTTTCTAATTTGTGTTCAATTCATGCATTTTATGTGTTAGGTCTAAGATGAGGGTTTGTTCATTAGCCTAATTATTTCTCCCTAAATTGAGATTTAGCTCACCACCCCATCCTTGCATAAAGGAAAGAGTGCAAGATCCCTCAATCTTGATTTAATTCACCTCTTGGGTTGATAGTTGTTTCAGGATTCTTGGATCTCATCTTTTGAATTAAACATCCAATATAGAAAAAGGTGGATTGGGGACATTCTTCTCATCCCTCTCTTTTTCTATGTTTCAGTATATATGTATATATGTATATATATGTATGTCTATATATGTTTGTATATATATATATGTATATAAGTATATATACATATATTGCACAAATATTATTACTGAAACATGAGCAAATATGTGTTAAACATTGTTGAAATGAAAGACAATGGTACAGGCTAGTGAGGTAAAAAACATCACGTGAAGGACAAAGGGATCTTTCTTGAGTGCAAAGCCGAACAATGAATTATGTAGAGCCAAACATGTATGGGTGTCTAACCAGACAAAGACTCCAAAACAAACATAGTGCTAGGTATTAATAACATATAGGCATTACTAGGAATTAAGACTTGAAATAAAATGGCATGGTCTTGTGCACTTAGAGAAGACAGGGTGTAATAATAACATTGTAAGGAATAGGGTAAGTTGGAATCTATAAATAGTATAATTTGAAACCCCAAATATTTAGTTACAAGGTAGTGGGTGACAAACATTTACAATCCATATAGCTGGTCTATATTCTCAGGCATATAGAATATAAAAAAACCCAGAAATTGAACTAAAATGATTTGACATTCATAAATAGTGTAAGTTGAAACTCCAGATATTGAGTTACAAGTTATTGTGACAAACATTAACATTGCATACAACATATTTGTATCCAAAGGCATAAAGAATATAAATGAAAAACCCAATGTAAATAGCATCAAGGTGAAACCCCAGATATTTACTGTTTTGTGAAAAACATATGCCTAGCATACAATAGATTAGCATTTGTAGGAATTGTAGTATAGGAAAATGTATCCTTTTTTCACACTTAATTTGGAAATAATCAATAATAAAATGATCTTAGTTATGCCTTAATTTAGTGTTATAATATGATTTTCATATTCACATTAATTTTAGGGCCCTTTTAAATAAAATGGACTTAATTGTGCCTTATTTTTTATATTGTAAGGTGTACCTTTACACTTTCACATTAATCTAGGGATTTTTTAATTAATTGAGGTTATTTTTCCGTAATTGGCCCCTTTAATTCAAATCCAAGCCTAATTAAATGTAAATTTCGAGAGATAAAACTTGACATTCATAAATGTCATTTCACAACACTTAACTTTGGAACATGTGTGTCCTAGGTAAGTGACCTAGGACTCATTTGCCATAGGGTGAATGGGTCCTCACTTAGACCTAGGATCCTAATTTAGCATAGTGTTTAACACTAAGTGATGTGTGTCCTAGGTAAGTGGCCTATGACCCATTCACCCCATTCACCCCATGGTGAATGGGTCCTCACTTAGACCTAGAACCCCCCTTTGAAATATGTTTTTGGCAATATTTTAATGATTTCAAATCTATAATTCAACGTCGGCTTGTGATATTTGAATTTTAAAAATTAATGATAAGATATGTATAAATACAAGATTATTTCACTATGTTTCATCTAAGCAAAACTAGCAATTTCAAGTCTTCAAGAATTCTGACAAGTTTATGAGAAAGTGTGATCAAGAGAATCTTCAAGGTATTCAAGGGTAGATTATTGAAGATTATTGCAGCAAACAAGATTCATTTCATCAGGTCAAAGATGTATTGTATCATGCATGTTGTTTGAGCTAATATGGTGATGGTTTCAAGATCTATGCAAGTATTCAAAGACATTGTTTCACATCAAGTTTCATGATCAAGATCCACATCCATTGAAGCCAATTCATGCAACTTTGTAGAACTACAATCCAAGGTTCAATTAAGGTTTAGTGAGTTGTTACACATTGTTGTCCATTCATCATTCCTTCATGCTTTTCTATTTCATTTCAAGGTTTAATTACCAAAACGGGGTTTGACAAAGGAAATCCTCCATTCACCTAGCAAACAACATTTTTCTCTCTTTGATGTGTGATTGTAGATTTTAGGTTAAAGATCCCTTGAAGAGAAAGATTGAAGAAAGTTGAAAAGTTGTAAAAGTTGCAAGAAAATTTATCAAATCATGGGAACTCCTCTACAAATTTTATTTTCGGGTGTCCGACAGTGAACACCTAGAATTTGGGAGTGTAGACCTGGCAAAAAAGAACCCAAAAATCATTTTTAAAAGCCCTACTTAGGACCCATTTGCCATATTGCGAATGAGTACACAAGATTTTCCCTTCTCAGATCTCCTAGAAGCTTTATTATTTTAGTTAGTATTATGTTTCATCTACAAAACCCACTTTTTACATGTATTAAATGATATTGTTTGGTATTTCTAATCCTTCTCCCAAAACCCATGTTCAATCATTTATGTCAAAAGTTATCTCAGGACACTTTGCGCTAGAAAAAGACATTTTGTGACAGTTTTTGAGATCAGTTTTAAGTGTCCTCCACTCATTTGATTTGTGTTAAATAAATTTTGTCTATTAGCTCTAGGCTTAATCTACTCATATCTGGTCTTACATTTTAGTTTTGAGTTGAATTACTATTTTTAGTGTGTCTTCCAAAAGTGTTGTTTGGCCTAGACCCCCGTCCTTGCAAAAAAAGGGAAATTGCAAGATTCCTCAAAGAATTCACTCACTTAAGGGTTGAAAGTGGATTTTGACTTAAGGGATCTCATTTCTTGAATTAAATAGAAGAATAGGTGGGTTCATTACACTCATTTTGACCTTTTCATTTATATTAAGTTTGGTGAAATATCCCAAATTTACTATAAAACCCTATGTGTTTGAACCCTACCTCATTTTTCTATGTTTCATTTTGGTTAACCTAAGTTTTGAACATTCTAATTTCTTATTTGGAGTGCATTCAAACCCTAGATCTAGGATTTATATTAATTCATTGCATTTAGGGTTTTTTAGGTTTGGTTTAAAGTTGCATTACATTTTAGGTGTAAACCTACATTTTGCATTCATTTTAAATCTAAAAATTCAACAAAAATTGCATAATGTTAGACTTCTTTTGCATAGTGTTTGTATATTAGTGTAATTTTCATGATTCATATTCAAAAATTGGATCAAAATTGCATTTCAAAAACTATCATATATTTCATCATTTTTCCTTCATTGCACTTGCATTTTAACATTAAATTGTAGAAATTTTGTTATAGAAATACCAATCAAAGATCTAAAACATAAAATACATATAATCACTTAGAAATTGTATTCTTTCATTTCCAAAAAATATTGTATAGGGACCCATTCGCCGCTGGGTGAATGAGTCCTTGGAAGCCTACAAAAACCAACTTTTTGAGCTTTCTAGTGGTCTTTTGCACTTCCTAGGCCTGTTGGTAACATATAGTATCAGTCTGGAAAGTTTCAGGAATTTCTATTTTATGCATCTAGATCGAAACATCTATTTAGTGTAGTCATTTTTAAAGCATTCCAAAAATTATTTCAGTATTGAAAATCATCAGATCTATAGGACAATTGTTGATATTTTTGAAGCATTGCATAAGTTGTTTAGATTGCTTTCATTTTTGCATAAATAAAAGCATGTTTCCTTTTCAAAAATTTGGTGTTCATAAAGTATCACATGGCTTGTATGATTCTATTTTCTCTACTCATGAGAATAATCTAGGAAAATAAAATAAAACCTTTGACAAGCATGTTGGCTGCCTTCCTAATATCTATCGAATTTGTAAGAATGTCATAACACAAGAGGATGCAAGCATAGACAATCATGGCAATCATAATTGTGCTTCTCCTGATACCTCTCCTATTAGTGATGAAGGTATCTTGGTGAAAGAAGATACAATCATTGAGAATCATGAAAGCCTTGTTTGTCCCTCTCCTTCTCCCTCTTGGGATGATATTATGACACAAGAAGATGATAACATTGACACTACTTTACCTAGTCTACATTCATCTCCCAATACCTCCCCTACTTGTGAGAATGCTTTAGTGAAAGAGGATGCAATCGTGGACAATCATGAAAAACACATTTGTGAAGAGGATATGTTGGTGTTAAAAGATCCAATGATTGAGAGTTATAACATTATTTCTCTAATTCCTAATGTCCCTAACATTTGGAAAGGTCTATTTGAACAAAAGGATCCAATCATTGGTAAGTATGAAAACCATAGTTGTTCTTCTCTTGATGCCTCTCCTATTTGTGATGAATTTACTTTACAAAATCTAACCATGGAATATGATGAACCTCTTTTTTTCTCCTCTCCTGAAAGCTCTCCTACTAGGGTATATATTATGTCACAAGAGAATGAGACCTTAGAGAAAAAGGATGAAATCATGGACAATCATAACAATCAAATTTGGCCTTCTCCTAATATCTCTCCTATTTGTGAAGAAGATATCAATGAGAGTCATGGTAATCCTATTCATCTCTCTTCCCCTAGGGAAAACATTATTGAACAAGAGAATGCCATCATTGATAAGCAAGAAAATCCAACCATTGATAACTCCCTTAATTATTATGAAGCCATTTTAGAAGAACCAAACATTTAATGTCATGAACATCTAGTTTGTAGATCTCCTAAAAACTCTCCTATTAGGGAAGATATCATCGTTCAAGAAAATGAGAACATTGACACATGTATTTCAAACAATAGTAATGAGGCTTCCTTGTATGAAGATGATGAAGTGAAATTAGACTCCCCTTCACTAAGATATCATGAAAATAAAGACAATTCTTTTGATGTTATGCACATTAGACACCCCTTGAAGCAATATTCTAAGCCTGAACTTATCATTTATCCACCCTCACAACAACCACAGTTCAAAATCAACTGGTTCTTATCTTATAACCACCTAAAAGTCAACTTGATAATGATAGTGTTTCACAACAACCAAGTTACAATACTGTTTCTCATACATATAACACTAGAAACAATCTGCAACCAAGACAAACAAATCCAACATCCCTCCTAATGCCTCAACCTATCTTGCCTAGTGCACCTCGTTTGCCTCTACATAATGGAAAGGAGTATGATCTTTTTGAACAACAACTTAAGAATACTTATACTAATATATCCTTATGGGACCTTATTCAAGCATCCCCTCATTATCATAACATGATTTAAAGTGCTTTACAATAAATTCCTACCCCTCCTAATGTGCAACCAAATGATGTGCCAACCCAAATTCAAGCTATAACCCTGGTCAACTTAGACATTACTTTCCATCAAGATGAGTTGCCTTCATTAGAAGAGAAAAAAATAAAAAATATTTCATGATAATAGCTTCACACAATAAAATTGGGATAAATATGACCCTTGTTGACAGTGGCTCGACCCTTAACATGTGTAGCATAAACCTTTTGGACAATATTGAAGAGACAAAATCCAAATTCAACCCGAGTCTTTATCTATTTGTGGGTTTGATAACATAGGAAAACAACTACTTAGTGTGATTACATTACCTATTAAAGTTGGAAAGGTTACATTACAAACTCCTATCCATGTTATGCCTCATGATATTTCATATAATATTCTTTTAAGAAGGCCATGGATTCATGCAATGAATGGGGTGTGCCACCGGGGGTGTGGGAAGAGAACTACCTGTAGTCCATCATGTAATCAATAACTATAACGAGTTGAGGGGGTGCCTTCTACCCTTCATCGTAAAATGAAGTATATATACAACGATAAAGTGTATACAATCAAAGTCGACCCTGATCCAGAAAGTTGTTTGAATATTGAGAAGGTAAGGAAAATATTTTGGAAACATTGACACCAACTACACAAGTGGAACTTGTGCAAGAGAAAGAAAAAGAGAGCAATATTGAAAAAATCACAAATTTATTGGAAGATGATTGGGATTCCTTAGATTTCACACCTACATTCATGGGAGAATACAAGATCATAACAAAAGAGTTTGAAAAGGGAAAATAAAAAGAGATAATGTCAACACAAAATTTGAAAGCATCCACCTCAACCACTTTAGAAGAAGAAGCAAATTATACAACAAAATTTGACGAAGTTGATTATGAACAACCACAAATCAAAAATAAATGAAAAAGCTTTATGGAATAGGTTATGAACCTATGAAACAAATTGGTTATAGTGGAAAAGGATGTGGTGCTATAGAACAAGGTATTTATATCCCTATAGAGCCTAATACGCAATAAACAACTAGTGGTCTTGGTTATTGTCCTTCAAAAGAAACAAAAGCATCAAAAAAGCCTTCACTCAATATCAACACTCTTACAAAAGATTCTCCTAAGCCAAATTTAACTTTGGTACATCCTAAATTGATAGATTCAACATGTGGGAATATCTCATTAGATATGCATCAAGTTGATACTTTGTCTACTCATTATAATCAATAACAATAGTTGTTGTTCCTTGCCATGTAATAGTTTGTCATACTTAAGTGTCTTGAATATCTACTTTAATGTGAGTTTTTCATGGGGGAAACTCTCACTAAAATGGGGGAAAAATGTAGCATAGAAAAAATTAACCCTTTTTCATGCTTAATTTGGGAATAATTGATCTAAAATTTAACTTAATTATGCCTTGATTTAGTGTTGTAATGTGTTTTACACATTCACACTAAGTATAGGGCCCTTTTAAATAAAATGAACTTAATTTATGCCTTATTTAGGGTGTTGTAAAGTATTTTATTACACTTTCACACTAATCTAGGGTTTTATTAATTAATGGTGGTTAATTGAGCTTAATTGTTCCTTTTAATTCAAATTTAAGCCTTATTAATTACATTTTTTGAAGGTTATATTCTGATACCCATTAATGATATTGCTTGAAATTTAATGTGGAAAATTTGATGTCCTAGAAAATGATGCTAGGACCCATTCGCCACTACTAGAAAATGGGTCCTCCTCACATGGACGCCCCTTTCTTGGCATTTTTGAAATGGATTTTTGATGTTGTTTCATCCCCCCAAAGTATTGTCCTAAAAAGTTGTGCTAGGACCCATTCGCCCTAGGTGGTGAAAGGTTCCTCACATAGGATACCCCCTTTTTTATTTTAATTATGGTGGGATCATAATGATTTTCAATCCTAGATCTGATGTCGACTTGAATTATTTGAATTTTGGGGCCAATTCTAAAATTATGTATAAATATGAGGTTAATTCACATAGTTTCACCTAGAATATTTTCAAGAGATCATCCTAATACTTCACAAGAGAATTATAGAGCATTTCAAAGGCATTCAAAGGCAGATTAATATTGAAGTATTATCACAACAATTCAATATCATATCATCATTTCAAAGGCATAGTCCATCAAGCATGTGGTTGAGCTAATGATTATTGATGTAGCATTGAAGATCCATTTGCAAGCATTGTTTCACATCTAATTTGAGATCAATATCTACGTTCTTCATGGCCACTTCATGTTAGATTAAAAATTTATATTCCAAGACATCTTTTGAGGTATCATCATTTCATGTTTCATGTTTCATATCCTTATTTCATTTTTTCATCATTTGGTTTAATTACCTAAAAGGCGTTTGACCGAGGAAAACCCCTATTCACTAACAATCAACATTTTTTTCTCCCCTTGGATTTGTCTTTGCAGATTCATAGGTTGAAGATCAAGTGGAGAAGAAGATTGGAGCAAAAATTGTCAAGTTGCAAAGTTTTCATTCATATTGTAAGAATACGGAAACAAGGCTACAAAATTTGTTTCAGGTTTTTAGGAGTTGAAGACCGGGGATATGAGAGTATAGAAATCAAGGAACAAAACCCAGATCTCAATTTCAGAAACTCTCCTTTGTGACCTACAAATAACAATTTTTCAACAAGGTACACATTATTTTAAGCTCTCAAAACTCCCCTTTTTGTTGCTATAATAGTTAGTATTAGTTTTTTATTGTTATTTTAGCATTTTATCTCTCATAATTGAGTGAAACATTTAAGAAAAAAACATAGTTGGTTTATCACCTTGATCCATTCATCTTGGTGGTAAACCCTATTTTTCTTTGTTTCATATATTAAAATTATTTATATTAAAAATATAAAGTAGGGGTAAAGTATATATATTAGTTAAGATTAAAAATTAATATGAAAAATTTAGCTAATCTAAATAAATAGTAATAAGATAGATATGATTTAATAATAAGAGTTATTATAGACAATACAAAAAATAAATTGAACTTTAAAAAATATAAAAGATCAAATAATACTTAACAATCATAAATAATAACAAAAGAGAATACTATAATAGGGAAACACCACATTTTCTAGTCCAACATAATACTCTATAGAAGTCCTCGTTGGTGTGAGCAGGGTATTATATCTAACTAGTTCACCTAGTAGGTCATATTCACACATGTTAAGTTTACTTAGGGCTTTAAGAATATTTCTAAAAGTCTTAGTTGTCATGTGATCTTATCTTAAGCCATTTAATTTTTATCTCATCATAGGATTAAGATACTTGTCATGATCTTATCTAATCCTATCTATCAACCTTTCCTATTTAAGTAAGACCTCATGTACATTGTGTATCATCTTGTATCATTGATTCATTATTGATCAAGTTGTATCATTGTTGCATCCATAATCAAGAAAGCTACTCTATTTCCATACTCTATTGTGGAAGGCTATCTTTGGTTTTGTAAGTGATCCTAGGGTATGTGAGATCACTATCAACTCCTACAACCCCAACCCAAGAAATTGACACCACTAGAAATATTTTTTATTTTTTAGCAAAGAAAATTTGGTTTTGTTAATGGCCTAGATTTTATTTTGTAACAATGTTTTTAGTGTAGGGTCATCAAACATAGAAGGTTTTGTATACATGGAACATGTTTGTAAGCTAATTTCTAGGATTGAAAGGTCAACTCCTAATTTACTTTAAATTAATAAAAAAGAACATGGGAAGAGGTGTTGAAAGAAAATAGCTAAAACTAAAAGGTTCACACTGGATAGATATCCTTTTGCAATCCTTCTTAAATTTGTGTATCTCATTGTATACTAGTCTTTGAAACAATAAGACACATTCATAAGCATGTGATTTAGACGATCTATCCATAAAAAAATAGCTTAACTACTTATAATTGTTAAAATCTTAACTATATTAATTACTTTGATATATAATCTAATTGCACACAATATGAAGGATAAGATATTTTGAACACATATACATATATTTCCTTAGAACCTAATCACAAAAGAGTTGAGAAATTAACTTGCACATAAGGCTCTTAGAGCTCATCTATACAATGAAAAATCTAACTACAAAAAGTCATGAAGGGCTTTACTTATAAAAATGATTGGCACTAACAATCAAACAAAAGCTTGGGAACTCCTTCTAGCTCTTGAGAAATCTTGGAAGCTAGGTTGGAAGAAGATAATTCATGAGATGGATTTTATGAATTTTGGTCTTCCTTCGGAATAATGGAAGGCTTCAAAATTCTTCTTAGAGGTTGACTTTTTATGTCGAACAAATTATTTACCTTTAAAAAAAATTGAGTCTAACTCTTTTGTTCATATCCCTGTATAATGGAATGGATAAATGCAAGAAGATAAGTCCACTTCTAGTGGAAGTTCCAAACCTAGAAAAAACCCGAAATTGAGCAAAATGAAACAGGATCCCGTTTTTCTTTGAGACGCCAAGCCAAAAATGAGATCCTATTTTGTAGGATGATGTTTCATTAAAAATAAATAAAAATATGCTTTTATAAAATGGGGTCTCGTTTTACAAAAGCATAAAAAAATTCTGAAACATGATCCTGTTTTTTAAAATTTGAATTTTTGGCTGGGTTTGTGCTTTGTTTTTGGTTTGAGAAAAACTTGGTGACCTAAACCTAAGCTTTAGACCTAGAACTTGAAGGTCATATTAATGTCACAAGAAAACAGTGACTTTGGACATATGTCTAAAGACCTTTTTTGCAAATTTTTTTGATGAAATTAAAATCCATTATAGATGAGATTGTGTAGATTCCAAATATGTAATTATTTTTTCTATTTTTCAAATAACTTTTGATGAAACTGGTCCATAAACTTGAAATACCAAAGGTTTTTAGTATTTTAATAACTTTTTATTAAAATAATTTTTTGAAAAATGAATTATACATGAGCATTCTTCATACAATTCTTTTCAATTTTAAAAAAAAATTAAAAATGATAAGTTTAGGTCACCTTATGCATGACATACAAAATGATTTTTCAAAACAGCAAATATGGCCAATAAAAAATACAAAAAATATATTAAAAAAAAAATACAAAAAATATCGTGAGCATTCTTTGGTGTATTACAAATATTTTACCAAAAGGATTCATAAGAATATGATTATTTAGGTCAAAATATGGATGGCGTACATGTGCATGGTATGGTAGAAAAAGTGACTTTTAAATAGTGGTTTTTAGACATGCCTATTGAAAATTAATTTATATCATTTGTGTATTAAAATAAATTACATATTTGCAAACTAAACTCTGAGTACTACATTTTATGATTGGTGAATTTTTTTAAGATTCTATCTCTAAATGCTTCAAATTTTAAGGTCAAATGTGACAAATTTTGAAAATCAGGGAAAACACTTCCACTTTTTGGCCAAAAAGTGGACTCAACTTCTTGCACACACCTGAATATTCTTGTGGAATATTTGGCCAAATAGGATTCTAATGTTAATTACACTAGGAAGGTCACAGATTGTGTGTCCTTGTCCTTTTCTCAATCTTTAAAATTTCTTTAGCTCCTTCATAATGATCCTTTGCTCAATCTTTGCAATTTCTTTAGCTCCATTGCAATTATTTGATTTTATCTGTTTAGTTTCTTTTATTTCAATAAATTATGTTTTATTGATTTCATAATTTATTTTGATTTTGAAACTGATAGATTTATTATAAATCTCTTCAAATTTTTACTCAACAACTATCCCTATTTGAAAATCTTTGTATATTTTTTTATATTTTCTTTAAAAGAAATGGAAAAAAAATTGTTATGAAAGTTGGTCAGTGAAAGGATTAGGATAGACATAAATGCCCCTTATGCATTTTTTCACTCCATTTCAAAACTTTTGTATTAGGGGAGAGGGGCCCATAATGGAGCAGGGTCCAATAGTGGGGATAGAAGTCCTATGTGGGCCCCATAGTGGAGCACATTAATATCCAATTGTAAAACAATTTGTATCCATAAAGTAAACAAAGTATGTCCAATCACTATACAGATAAAAAATTCTTTGTAAATGGTTTCTATTTGTCTGAATAACAAGTAACTATTCACACTCTTACATGTCAGAGAATATTCAAAGCATGTCTGACACCACAAACATACAATCCAACTTGAATTAGAATGGCTCATAGCATTCAAACATGCAACCAAAATATAAAAAATAATATAACCCACACTCCCCTTACATATCACCCATTGCATTACATCACCATCAATATTTTCAAAGATTTGATGTCATGAGAACAACTAAGAACCAAGAATTTCCCATCACCAAATCCAATCAAACCCACTCCCCTATCCCACTTTCCCAACAACACAATACTCAAAGAAAATCAATCATTCAAATGTGTCCCATCAGTCAAATTCCAGCGCACAACTACTAGTGCCTTCTCATTTTCCATCTACAACCACCAAAAAAATTGTTAAGGCTACCAAAATTGCTTGGGAAGAAAAAAAAGATTGCACACCATATATACGTAGAAACTTTGTAATTGAAGGCACCACAAATTTGAAAAATAAAGACAAAAATTAAAGACTCCATACCAAACAAGGATTTAACATATAAAGAGATTTACAAATTCAAAAATGCATTACTCAATCTTTGCCAATTTCCATTTAGCACATCTCACTTTCATATTCATATCTATATTTTCCTAGAGGTAGTCATAGAAAAAGTAGAAGTGGTAGTAGCATCATGCTATCAAGTTATATATATTCTAATTCTATTAATTCTTTATGCCTGATGTATGCTATGCAAATATTTTTCACAAACTTGTAACTCAATATCTAGGGTTTCAACCTGATACTATTTACTTTAGGTTTTTTATTTATATTCTTAATGTCTAGGAATGCCAATCTATTGTATGTGATGTGAATGTTTTTCACAATAACCTGTAACTCAAAATGGGGTTTCAACTTATAGTATTTATGAATTTCAATACATATTTCTTATATATAATGTGATTGTTTCACCCAATCTGCTCTAAGTGCACAAGATCAATTCATTTCCGTTCAATTCCTAGTTTTTTAATATTTTATATACCTCGAAATGCCAATGAGTTGTATGAAGTGTAAATGTTTGTCACCCACTAACCTGTAACTCAATATAGATGGGGTTTCAACTTATATTTTTTATGGATTTCAATGCATTTTTGTTCATACAATGTGTTTGTTACACCTAATCTACTCTAATTGCATAAGGCCAAGTCATTTTAGGTCAATTCTTAATACCTAGCAATGCCTATGTATTCTATTAGATGTTATTGTCTCACCCACTCTAGTGTAAGTGCTCAAGTAAATGTTATTTTATTTATATTCTATATGTCTCAGAATGCCAATCTATTGTATGCAGTGTAATTTTGTCACTCACTCACCTGTAACTCATATTTGGGCTTTCAACTTTTTCCTTATTTTTTTTTACCTCACTAAGCCTATACCATTTTTTTTTCATATCGAAAATGTTTAACCAATGTTCATGCATGTCTCACTATACTATTTCTATAATATATAAGTGCAATTATATACACATATATATTTACATATTGTAGAGAAGGGGGATTCACTACTCATGAGTTCACTCAAAGAGCCTCACGGGGTGAACTATCCTAAACTACCTTAAGGACAAATTGAAGGGCTCTTGACCAAAGGACAATAGCGCAAAATATAGATGACAACACGGCATGCTGGTGTCTCGTATGGACCAAAGAGAAGGTTTATCACATAAAATAGCTAAGTGACTACTTCTACTCTGATTGCTAAGAACTTCTATAACGTGGGAAAATGACATAAACTGATAAAGCTGAAATAAAGAGAAATAGATAAAGGGAATAATAAGTAGAAAGGAAATGCTTACAACAGCGCAAGTGATGAAGCCTCCATCATGTGAATGTATTCAATACCTGCACACAAGAGAGAGAAATTATTGGGGTTGTATAGGGGTCTACCTCAGTCAAACCCCCGTTTTGTGTTCCCACCTCCACGAACAACCAAGATGATGATAATGGAGAAAAGTATGATAAGGCAGGAAATAAAGTGAAGAACACAAAAGAACTACAAAACAATGCTATGCTACTCAATGAAATCGTAGAGGAGAGGAGTAGAAAGCTTACCACCTCCACCAAGAGCACTCAAGGCTAATGGGGGAGACAATGAGAGGACTCAAGCCTCTACTGCAATGGTGTTTGCTTCACACTTGCTCTACGGAGTTTACGAAGTGTTGATGTTGCTACTATGGAGTGTAAAGTGTTGCTTGAGAGTAATGCAGTGAATTCTTAGAGCTTGTGAAGAGCCAAGTGAGATGAATTGAAAGCTTAGAGTCTTCGTTGAAGTTGTAGAAGAGATGCTAAGAGCTTGTGAACAGATGAAATGTGTGTCGCCAAAAAATGTAGCCTTGACACTTTTCACTCATTTAGGCCTTTTCCCTTGGATTTTGGCCTAATCTTTCTTAGATCTAATGTCATAATGTGGCCGACACATTCTCATTAGGCCTTGAATGCTTTTAAATCAACAAAGACTTAACAAATTCTTACAATAGTGGTGTGAAGTGTTGTAACACATTTCCTCACTTTTCTAGGACTTTTCTACAATAATTCACCTAAATAACCCTTTCCCAAGCCTAAGTCTAAAGTTTTGTAAGGTGTTGTAACCAACCCTCACACTTTCCTAGTCTTGTCATCACTAAAACAACCCTTTCTCATGACAAAATGGCCCTTTAATGCACTTATAGGCCCAACTTAAGTGTGTTTCGAGAGACAATCTTGTTAATCAACATTAAACACCTTTTAATTCCTGACTACCACTTGAATTTGTCCAAGTGGACTAAGTCGCCACCTGGGAAAACTTAGTCCCATTTGACATAAAAATCAAAATTAAATCAAATTTCTAGCGGGATTTTGTCTCCCAAACCCTAAGGTTGGCCTATGTTGTGTTATTTTTAGGGAATTAGAGCATAACATGTATAAATAAAGGTTTATCTCCTCATTTTACGCCCCCCCAACATCTCTCATCTTCATAAGTACTCAAGCATTCTATCTTCTCAAGCAATAATTTAAGCACTAAACATCTCAAGCAACATCCATTGGATCTAGTTCTTGCATATCTTCAGACTTCTTCAACAAGAGTTTGGTTTGTATGTAAATTATTCAAAGAGAAAGGTGTTGAAAAGGTGTCATCATTCCATCTACATCATTCCAAAGTTAACAAACCCTAAAATGAGCTTGAATACAAGTTGCAGGTCACATTATGAAGATTCGGACATGAGTCTCTGTCAAAAACAAAAGTACAAGTGGGCACCTACAGATTCCAACCTCAAAACTCCCAAAATCTCTAGGTGGACTACTTTGCCATCATTGGTGAATTAATCCCAGTACCAGGCTTGAAAAGTGGTTTCTATGTTTTTGGATACCCTTTTTCCAAAAACCTGTTCCAACAAAGTTTCCTAGGAGGAGGATTAAGTCGCCCATTCTATCTTAAGTGTCCTAGTCAAAAAATTTAGTAGATTCTAGATTATTCCAGAGCTCCTCTTCATCAACCTTCAGTTTCCAAGTGCACCATTTTTGTCTCTTCTAGTTTCTTTACAACTTGAATACATTTTAGGTCATTCTTAGGACATTACAAATAGTTTACATTTACATTAGTTTGAATTTCATAGCTATTTTATTTCATTACTTTGCAACACTTAGGCACACACATCACACCCATTCAAAACCCCCAATCTTTGAATGAACTCATCAAGAATACCTTAGCACAAAAGAGGCCATTTCTCAACCTACCTCCTAAGTGAAAAACCCTAGAAGCCTATTGGGGAATCCTCTTTCCCTATAGTGAATCATTTTTGGTGGTTCAAAATGGAATGAGAATGAGTGGATTTGAAGCAGGAGTGAAGAAAATGGTCATATTCGAGTCGGTGAGCCGAAGGGGGTGTTACAATTCGACTTCCAATGAGAAGTGTAATGCCTTCACAGGCTTCAGCCACAGGAATCTGCTAGGGATGTAAGCGTGTCACGTGGGAATCCCTGACAGTTATCCCTTTTTTGATGCTAAAAAAAAATGCCAAGTGGAACGAAGGTAGCGAGCTTATGTGAAAGTAAGCCTCGAAATTTGGTTTTCTAGAGTGAGGAAGGGCAAAAAAGGGAATTTACGTAAGAGGTGCAAATTCACTCCTATACACATATATATGTACATATATATATTTATATGTCTAAAACAAAGAATATATTAAAACTAACGGAGTTATGTAGTTATTCCAAGTAGCACTATATCAACATATATATATATATATAATGTGTAGGGAAAAGTATCCCTTTTTCTCACATAATTTGAGAATAATTAACATTAAAATAAGCTTAATTATGTCTTAATTTAGTGTTGTAATGTGTTTTACACATTCACATTAATTTAGGACCCTTCTTAATAAAATAGACTTAATAGTGCCTTATTTAGCATGTTGTAAAGTGTATTTTTACACTTTCACTTATCTAGGGCTTTATTAATTAATTGAGGTTAATTTGAGGTTAATTGACCCCTTTAATTCAAATCCTATCCTAATTAATTGTAGATTTTGAGGGATAAACCCCGACACTCTTAAATAATATTAATCAACACTTAATTTTACAATGAATGTGTCCTAGGTTAGTGACCTAGGACCCATTCGCCACCTGGTGAATGGGTCCTTTCTAGGTCCTAGGACCCCCTTTTCACATAACATTTCACAATACCTTAAATATGTCCTAGTTAAGTATGCTAGGACCCATTCACCCTATGGCGAATGGGTCCTCGCTTAACCCTAGGACACCCCATAGAATATGGTTTTGGTGCTATTTTAATTATTTCAAATTCAAGATTTAATGTTGTCTTGTGTTATTTGAATTTCGGGAATTAAGAGTAAGATAAGTATAAATACAAGGTTATTTCACATAGTTTCACCTAGAAATTCTCTTTCAAGCATCATAATATTTCACAAGAGCATTATAGAGCATTCAAGAGCATTCAAGAAGGAATTCAAGGGTAGATTATTAGAGTTTATTGCAGCAATCAAGATATCAATTATCATGTCAAAGTCATGCATATTGTTGAACTAATGTGATGATGTAGCATTGGTGATCAAGTTCAAGTGTTCAAATCCATTATATTATATCAAGTGTTGTGATCAATATCTATTTCATTCATTAAAGCCACTTCATGCTAAATTTCATATTTGTAATCCAGGGTTTCAACAAGGTTCAAGGTGAATGGTGACATTACATTTTTCATTCATCTTTCCTTTTATGCATTGTTTCATTTCAAGGTTTAATTACCAAAATGGGGTTTGACCAAGGAAAACCCCTATTCCCTAATAAAACAACATTTTTCTTCTCCTTTAATGTGTGATTGCAAGTTTTAGGTTGAAGATCAAGTGGAGAGAAAATGTTGCAAAAGTTGTCAAAGTTGTCATATTTCTTGCAAAATCATGGAAAGTCCTCTACAGATTTCATTTCCAACTTTCGAGAGCTAAAAACCTGGAGTTTGGAGTTGCATACATTGAAGAACAAAATCCAAAAATTGGTTTTCCAGAACCTTAGCAGGGACCCATTCGCCACTAGGAAAATGAGTCCTCGGTGAGGCTTGAAAAAACACTTTTTGCAACAGGTACATAGCATCTAACCCTCTTAAAAATTTCCTTCTGATTGATATATCAATTAGGTTTGTTTTTTATTCTTATTTATGCATTATAACCCTCATAAATTGAATGAAACAACATCTAAATCAAAATTATGTTCATCCTTTTGGTAAATCCCATTTTGGTGTGAACCTCTTTTTCTTTGTTTCATTTTGGTGAACCCGACATTTTTGAGAATTGTAGTTTTCTGATTTTAGGAGTCCTTTTCATCCTAGATTTATATCTTTCATTCATTTTCATTCATTTGCATTGAATTATATCGCTTTTAAGGTGTCTAGTTTGCATTCAAATTTTCATCTCATCTAGGGTTTTAGGACTGTATTGTTTGCATTCTTTAAATCTAAAAAATACAAAAAAAATCAATTATCTTGCATATCATTTACTTGAATTTAAAAATCAAAATAAAATTATATCTCAAATTAGGTATTTTAGGTAATCATTTTGTCACATTTTCAATTTGCATTTCACATTCCACTTACTAAAAATCAAACCTGAAACTTACTATAGTAGACCTGAATCTGAAAATCATTAGAAAAGACTTGAAAATATATGAAAATCAGCTTCAAACCCCAAATCTAGGCGAATGAATCCCTAATCTGATTTTTTGTAAATTAAAATCTTCAATTTTGTGCTTTTGTTTGCTAATATCACATTCTTGTTTCAATTTTTTGAGTTTCTATTTCATTCATTTCATTAGATCTAACTTAATTTGGTTCATTTAGTGTATTTCCTAATTTCAAATTTGCATTTACAAGATTTTATTTTTAGACTATTGCATAGTGTAATCAGAAAATTACCTTGTTTAGAATCTAAAAATTGCATTTACACATTTCAGTTTAGGTCATTGCATTGCATTTTAAGCCTCTTTCCATTTTCAGTTTGCACACTAATTTTGTGAAACTTGTATGAGCTTTACAACTTGGTTTCCTATTAACAATACTATTGTTAGATGTAGTTTGAGATTCATGTCTTCCCGCAATATACCATTCATTCACCATGGATCTTGGGTTTTCTAGCTCTATTCCTAATATTGTTGATAATCAACCCCTTATGGATCATAGTATGCATACTTCATTTCGTGCATGGCTTCCCTACCTACAACTAATGTGCATAATGTTAACAACACCATCCATATCATGACTAGTTGTACTCAAGCTTTGGGGTGTACCCAAAGCCAAGGTGGAACTTCAATTCCTCCTTCTACAATACCCATTTCCATTCCTACATACACTAGTACTCAAGTAACCACAACCATTCAACCTACTAGAAATGTCAATGCTTCCTTAGGTATTACCACAGGGAATCCTTCTAGCTTTGTGCAATAAAAATAAGATCTCCTCAACCATACTCCCTCACAAACTTACAAATCACTTGCCCTCCACATACATACACCACTCCACCTTACTCCCCTCCACCTTACAATCACAATGATGTCATCATTAACACACTTTTGCAAGGCATGGAATCCCTTCAACAAGTCACAACCCTAAATCAAAACAACAATGATAAACCTTCACAATACATCAAAACTAATCCGTTATCCCTAGAGATATTGAGAGCATAAATGCCACAAGGTATAGATGTTCACCAATTTAAAAAATATGGTGGGCAAGGAGACCGTGTTAGCCATGTTTCCGCTTTTACAGCCCTATTTAGTGATTTCATCTTTGAAGATAAGCTCTTGGCTAAACTATTCCCTAGGTTATTAAAGGATACTACTTTAGAGTGTTTTTTCCCTTTACCAAATAATTCAATTGGTTCATTCAATGATCTTATTGATTCCTTTTACAACCACTTCCACATTCACATGGGTCCCAAGATGAACCTCATTGATTTAATGATATGCAAACAAAAGAATGATGATAAAGTGACTGATTTCATATCGAGATATCAAATGCTTTATTCACAAATAAATATTAAGATTCTTGATGTCGACCTTCAACGAATTTTTGTTTCCAATTTACAAAACAAAATCCAAAGCAAGCTTGATATGTTGAGATTCCCATCCTTTACACAACTATGTACAACCCTTCATGATTATCAAAATATGGCTTATGGTCATGATGTGAAAAAACCCCCTAACTATCCTGAAAAGTCTAAATCTGCAACTCAAAATACTTACCAACCTTTCAAGAAGAAAAATAGGGGCTTTTTCCAACTTAATGCCCCTCAACCAACTGGCTACTACAAAGATGACAAATCCTTTTTCCTTTGGGGATAGGAATATAAATTTTACTCCTTTATTCGATTCCCTTCTTAATATCATGCTACAACTTGTGGAAAATAATATGCTTTCCTTACCACCTATTAGAGCTCTTTATCCTAATAAACCATCACCTGCAGGATATAAACCATATTCTTATTGTTATTATCATCAACAAAATAGACATAATATGAAATATTGTGTCTTAAATATCTTGTGCAAGACCTCATTGATTCTAATCATCTAAAAATTGGAGGTGTGAATGATAAAGGTAATAATTATGTAGCTCCTCTTGACCAGAATATCCAAATATTTACAAATTCCATGCCTAAACATACTATTTCATTTGTCAAAGCTAGCGAAACTGTTAGAAATCTGAAGTAGATTGAATAATCCAAGGAAATTTTTAAGAGAAAATTGTTAGATTTGATTATGAAGTCACCCAAGATCAAAGTGACTGAAGGAAAGCAAGACAAGAACCCAGAGATGAATAAACTTAACACTCTCCTAGCACTGAACTAACACTTCTAAATAAGTGAACTAGTGAACTTGCATAGAGAGAGGTGAGGGCTGATTATATAGAAAAATAGAGGTAAATAAAACCAAGAGGAATAATAAATCCCCTTTACCCATAATAATTTGGAGGTTTTACCTACTTGGTAAATGTCAAATACATGGTTATGCCTACTCAGATAAAGATCGAAAATGGTTATGGGGAGGTGGCAAATAAGTCCAAAAGAGGGTGTGACATTCAACTACCCAAATGTGGGTGTGAATGACACATGTGATTGAATTATTTATGCCACATGTCCTCATCCTAACCATTATAATATAACCTAAGCAAGCTTAATAATATGTGTAGGAAAAATAAATATTCCCTAGCATAAGGAAAATAAAAACCCTACACTAACAAAAATCAAAGCTACATAAATTGGAAAAATATTAAGAATGCAAACCAAAACTTTGAGAGATTATGCAATGTCGATGTGACAAAATTGCATTAAGAGCTTCAAAGCTGAAAAGATACATTAAAAAGATGCAAGAATGAATGCAAGAGTATTTCAAGAGTATGCAAATACAAGCTAGGTAGTGAGTTTATATAGAACTTAGGAGAGGAGGTAGGTGGCGAATATAACCAATAGAAATTGACCACAAAAAGTGGAGATGGACCACCAAAAGTGGAAAGTGGTTCCACCCTTTAAGGAAGGGGACACCTCATCACTTATCTCCTAATTATTAAATAATAAACTCACTTTATTATCCTAAGCAAGCTTAATTAAGTGTAAGAAAAACCTATGACTAAGGGAAAATAAATTAACCCACAAGGAAAATAAAAACCTACACCAACACCCCCCCTTACGCACAGCTTAGGAGGATGTACAAGATGATGGATCCTGAAAAATGGGGCCATGTTAGGTACCCATGTACATATCAAAATCCTCTCAAAAGAAGAAGAATCCCCTCAACAAATAGAGAGAGAACATCCCTCAGAATAGAGAGGGAGAAGAAGATAAGGACTAGGTATCCCCCATGAAGAGATCCAATGGTCGATGCTCAAAACTGGATGGAGAAGATGGTCCATGATCTTTGAACAAATTTCTTCCCCTTAGGAAGAAATAAAACCAAATGTGTATGTGAGCTATCTTCCCACTCCTAAAAGGAATATGCAAGAAGAAAATTCAAGATGTATGGAGTATTTGAAATCGGCTCAAGTGTCCCCATGTTGATGCTATAGGCTCCCACAATCAAATCAGACGTTCTAGACCACATTGGTAAAAATGAAAACTAAGAATCTCCTAGGGACTGATGTAGAACACCATCCAAAGACTCAAGTATATCCTCTGAAGATGTCTTCTCCAAATGATGATCCAAAGTATCCATACTCATGTCAAACTTTGATGAATGATCATGTAAAGAATGAACAAGAGGTTCAAAGTGTTCCCTCAAAACAACTAAAGAAGAATAATCTTCATAAAAGAGAATATAAATACACTCAATAGTGTCTCCCAAATCTACAATATTGTCTCCATAAATAAGTTTGAAATACCTGTAAAAAGATCATCCCAAGCTGAATCGGGAAGACTATAGATATCCCGTTGCAAGAAGTCATTGGAAGCTTTTAAAGAAGCAACTCTAAACTCTAAAGTAGAAATAGTAGATGCAAAGAAAAAAGAGTGGTCTTCAAAGAGAATACATATGTCCACAGTGGTATCATCTAGATCCAAAATGAGGTACTCTACAAACAAGCAAGAGATGTCTGGTAGAAATTGGTCCCAATGAATTAAATCCAAAAGACATAACTGATCTTGTTGCAATGAATCACTAGAGGCTTTTGAAGAAGTATCTCTAGAATTTAAATCTACAACAGGTGATGTCGATGTAATTTCAACATGAGGATGAGAAGTAAGAGAAATTTTAATTTCATCTGAATGTTCAAGATGTGCATAATACTTAAGCTCCTCTAAAGTATCATCATCATAGGGTATATTATATACATCATCAAGTGGAATGAGGCAATCTACAATAGGATCATATAGGAATGGAGAAACATGAGGGTCTCCAAACATCTCCCAAATCTTGGTCCAAACTGTGTGGGGACATTCAATGCCCACTATAGCCAACGGAGTGTCATAATCAATATGACAACCAATTATTCCTATTACATGATCAATTCTATTACCCCAAACCTTCTTCTTATCAAGTGTGTCTAGTTTAGGCATGAGTCCATAAAGGTAAGGCAAAATTTTTAGCCATCTAACATGGGTTAAAATGTCTTTTTTCCATGACTCATAATTAGCCTTATCCAAAACCATTACAAAAGGATGAGTAGAAAAACCCATGATACAATCCTCAAATGATTACAAAAGAACAACAATACACTCCCACCCTTTTCACTAGTATTAAAGATCACCCCCACAAATATTATAAGGTTGGCACTTTATAATTTAGTATGTTTACAAAGCCTTTTCCAAGAAACAATGTTAAATAGGTTTAAAAATAGCCAAAATTACAAATTTTGACACAAAATGAACCAGAGACAAAATCTAAAAAAATTAGCCTTGTGATTATGTAGCTATCTTCAAGACATTTCCAATTCCTATTAATTCCAAAAATTGGAGCATCGAAGTGAAAGTTATGGCATGTTGAATAAAAAAGATACAACAACTTCAATTTGCAATATATAATAGAAAATGGAAAATTTTCTTTTCAAAACCTTTATATATGGAAATTTCTCATCTTTAGCTTTCCAACGATATCTCGTTTGTAGAAAAAGGACACCGTGGTGAAAATTTATGAATTTTTTAAAAACCTGGCTAGATTTTGTTTGCAGTGAGGACCCACCCCCTAACAAAAGAAAAATTTGCCAAAAATCAAATTTGTCTAAAATAAACAAAATTTATATGAGAATAGGGTTTTTGGGCCTTTTGAACACAATGGAAAGGTTTGTTTGGCCCAAAAATTCTCCAGTAAAAAGTTGTTCGCAAATCTGAGCTTTAAACCCCCATTCACAACTTTGTCAAATGATCTCCAATTTGGATGAAACAAAAGCCAAATCTGACTTTCTCGAACCTTCTAGACGTGTTGGAAAATTCAAAAATATTTCTAGTATAACTAAAAGTGCTACAATCACCTGGATCTCACAAAACATATATGTAATATGAAGAGGTTATTAGATCATTGCAAATCCTTTTTGATTCTCTAGATTGTTTAAAACGCAAGAGAAGAGCATATGGGAATTTACAAGATCTTTACAAGAAACTCAATATCTCAATCAAGAATCTATGAACTTAGATTTCTCAACAAAAAAAGCTCTGATACCATGTTAGAAATCTGAAATAGATTGAATAACCCAAGGAACTTTTTAAGAGAAAATCAAAGCTACATAAACTGGAAAAACATTAAGAATGCAAACCAAAACTCCAAGAGATTATGCAATGTCGATGTGATAGAATTGCATTAAGAGCTTCAAAGCTGAAAATATATAATGCAAAGATGCAATAATGGATGCAAGAGTATACAAATACAAGCTAGGTAGTGAGTTTATATAGAACTTAAGAAAGGAGGTAGGTGACAAATCCAACCAATAGGAATCAACCACAAAAAGTGGAAAATGGTTCCACCCTTTAAGGAAGGGGACACCTCATCACTTATCTCCTAGTTATTAAATAATAAAATCACTTTATTATCCTAAGCAAGCTTAATTAAATGTAGGAAAAACCTAGGACTAAAGGAAAATAAATTAACCCACTGGGAAAACAAAAACCTACACCAACAGAAACAAAGAATGATGTGATGAATGTTGACATAGATGATGAAAACATAAAATATGACAATGAGGAAGAACTGGTTAAAATAGTAGCATTTTTTGAAGCTAAACCTCGTAAGGGCTCAACCAAAATGCCTCTTGATATTTCTTTCTCACAAAAATACATACTTAAACATGCACCCGATGGTCCTCTTTACATAGTTAGAAGAATCAATGACAAGCCTACTAATAGGATATTAATTGATCTTGTTTGTGTAGAGAATGTGATTACTAAAGAATTCATATTTGTGCATAAAATCTATCAAGATACATATGATAAACCGAAAGAATGGATTAAGATGAATAATGGTTGTGCTTGTCCTACGATGGGATCAATAAATCTCCCTTTAAAATTTGGACCAAAAATATTAAATGTATCATTCACCATCATCCTGTTGTAAGACCAATTTCGTGTGAAGTTAGACTATCCATGGCTTTGCTCCATGAATATCATCCCGTCAGTTGTGCATAAATGCTTAAATTTTCCCTTTGGCAATGAATTCTTTACATTGCATCATAGTGGCTTTAATCCTGTGTCTTCTCGTGGGAACTTTTCACTGGATTTATTTTGGCCCGAGCCTATTGAACCTATTAGACCTTGTGAGGACTAATTTTTCATATCATATCAAAAGTTTAAGGCAAAGTATATAGTAGAATTATCCCTTAGAAACATGCCTCCACCCGTAATTCACCCACCTATCCTTAATGAACAAATGATTGAACCAAAAACCCTTCCAAATATCCAAGAGCAACCTATGACAAATCATCCTACCATTTCCTATATGAGACCATGAGATAACCAAAACAATCTTGTTGTGCCTTCTAAATTCAAACAAGTTTACAAAGCTAAAGAGAAATTGGTTGATCAACCTCCTATGGCTCTTCGTTCCTCCCCTAAAGAAAGAGAAGCCTATGATTGACAAACCTGCTCCTATAAAAACACAAAATGACAACAGATTGAAACAAAATTGAAATGCTAAAAAGCATAGGCATAGATGTCGTGCTATTTCTCGTACATTACAAGCTAAAGAAGAAAAGAAAAACATAAAAAATTGAAATCCAAACTTTCATGAAGCAATGCATGATGATTCTATACCCTTGTCGTAATGTAAACAAGAACCTTCTAGAGACATTATCATTCGACCTCCCATTGTGATTAATCTAGATGATGACATTGATATTGCAAAGATTGATGAGAAAATGCATAATGAGTTGAAATCATTGTTTTCCTCTTCTATGATCTTAAATGATAATTCTACTAATAAGAGTGTTGAGCTTGGTGCTTCCCCTAGTTCAACACTTGTCATTGTCCCTTTGGATAGTTGTTTTCCTTCCATGTATACCGATCGAGATTGGGATGCGGACGACCTGCTATAGGTTGAATCACATGTGCCTTACTAGTATTTTTCTTTGTTTCTTCTATGTGATTGCATGTGTGTAATATTATCCCTCGTAATATTTTTTTTAGTGTATATCTCTCTTTTTGTGCATTCCTCTATATATACCTACATTCTTCTATATGTCATAAACATTTTATCTTTTTTTTTGCTTGTCTTGTGTTTTCCTTTTGGGGATGACACAAGGTGTTGAGACATCTAGATCTCTTCCACGTTGACTCGAAGGGATTTTTCTTTTATTTTTTCCTCTTTGTGTCATTTTTCCAATTCTATGAGTATTTGGGGAATGATGACATTTCCAAACTCTTAAATAACATTGTAGCAAAGACATACTAAACCCGAATCCATAGATCCCTTATGTATTTATGGGGGAAACCCCTCCCTCCTTTTTCATGAGGTAACTTTATTTTAGAAACATGTGACCGTGCATAGGGTTTTCTG
Organism: Sequoiadendron giganteum; assembly: GCA_007115665.2. Lineage (NCBI taxonomy): Eukaryota > Viridiplantae > Streptophyta > Pinopsida > Cupressales > Cupressaceae > Sequoiadendron > Sequoiadendron giganteum. The sequence goes on along the minus strand of CM021102.1, from coordinate 201,018,122 downwards.
AGGAAATCTCTCATGTCTTAGGAGTAAACATTGGCTACTTTAAAGCAGTTGCTCATAGTAATAGTTTTAGCAACCTTTTTAAAGTGGGGGCATACATCGATGATATCTTTCAATATTTTGCATATTTCATGATGTGAATTTATTTTTTCCTGTGATGCATCACTTTCTTGGTGGTGTCATTGGGTTTGATGTCCTCCAAGAGTGTGATATCTCTTAGTGGTATGATGCGATGTGAGGCATCCCCTAAGTGGCAATCTGTTACTCTTGATTTATCCTCTTTTGGAGACAGTAGGCATGATGATCCCTAAGAATAATACATTACACGAATGAAGCAAGATCCCTTTGAACAAGAACCTATAAACATTATTGTGCATAGAGATATGAATTTGAGTGGCGTCCTATTAGAGTTATCAGAGGGATAGCTTTGGTATGGTAAGTATAGTAAGAGCTTACACACAGGCATGAATTTCTCACTAAGCCACATTCCTAGAGGGATACTCACCTAGTGGACGGCCTAGGGTTCCACTACCCTAGAGTGAGTGAGTGTGTCATCTTCATCGTGGATATCAAGTTCTACTTGTGAAAATTTTTGGAAAAACAACGGAGACGTGATCCACATCACACTGGACAGTCGAGGCTTGATCCTTCCCCTTCTCTTGGAAAAATAGTTGAGATGTGTTCCACATCGTGTTGGATAGTTGAGGCTTGATCCGCCTCCCTTCTCTTCTTGGTCTTTAATAGTGTATGATTGTTTTATTTTTCATTGTTGCATACATAAGTGTTTTGAATCTCTAATTTAGTGTGTCTAACATGGAGTCATACTCTCAATAAAATAGGGGCAAAATGTAACGTAGAAAAAAGTATCCCTTTTTCTCACTTAATTTGGAAATAATTAATATTAAAATAATCTTAATTATTTCTTAATTTAGTTTTATAATGTGTTTTACACATTAACATTAAGTTAGGACCCTTCTTAATAAAATGGACTTAATAGTGCCTTATTTAGGGTGTTGTAAAGTGTATTTTTACATTTTCACACTTATCTAGGGCTTTATTAATTAATGGAGGTTAATTTGAGGTTAATTGGCTCCTTTAATTCAAATCCAAGCCTAATTAATTATAGATTCCAAGGGATAAAACCCTACACTCTTAAATAATATTACGAGGAATGTATCCTAGGTTAGTGACCTAGGACCCATTCACCACCTAGCAAATGGGTCCTCACTAGGTCCTAGGACCCCCTTTTCACATAATGTTTCACAATCCCTTAAATAGGTCCTAGTTAAGTATGCTAGGACCCATTTTCCCTATGGCGAATGGCTCCTCACTTAACCATAGGACACCCCCTTGGAATATGCTTTTGGTGGTATTTTAATGATTTCAAATTCAAGATCTGATGTCGGCTTGTGTTATTTGAATTTTGGGAATTAAGAGTAAGATAAGTATAAATACAAGGTTATTTCACATAGTTTCACCTAGAAATTCTCATTCAAACATCCTAATATTTTGCAAGAGCGTTATAGAGAATTCAAGAGCATTCAAGAAGGTTTTCAAGTGCAGATTATTAGAGTTTATTGTAGCAATCAAGATATCAATTATCATGTCAAAGCCATGCATGTTGTTGAAATAATGTGATGATGTAGCATTGGTGATCAAGTTTGTGTTCAAATCCATTATCTTATATCAAGTGTTGTGATCAAGATCTACATTCCTTAAAGCCAATTCATGCTAAGTTTCAAATTTGCAATCCAAGGTTTCAACAAGGTTTGGTGAATGGTGGCATTACATTGTTCATTCATCTTTCCTTTTATGCATCGTTTCATTTCAAGGTTTAATTATCAAAATGGGGTTTGACAAAGGAAAACCCCTATTCCCTAATAAAACAACATTTTTCTTCTCCTTTAATGTGTGATTGCAAGTTTAAGGTTGAAGATCAAGTGGAGAGAAAAAGTTGCAAAAGTTTTCAAAGTTGTCAAATTGATCATCTTTCTTGCAAAATCATGGAAATTCTTCTACAAAATTCATTTCCAAATTTTGAGAGCTGAACACCTGGAGTTTGGAATTACAAACATTGAAGAACACAACCTAGAAATTGATTTTCTAGAACCCTAGCAGGGACCCATTCGCCATTGGGCGAATGAGTCCTTAATGAGACGCGAAAAAGAACTTTTTGCAATAGGTACACAACATCTAACCCTCTTAAAACTTTATTTTTGATTGGTATATAAATTAGGTTTGTTTTTTAATTCTTATTTATGCATTATAACCCTCATAAATTTAATGAAACAACATCTAAATCAAAATTAGGTTCATCCCTTTGGTAAATCCCATTTTGGGGTGAAACTCAATTTTTTTTGTTTATATATATGCCAACATATGTACCAACCATGCACTACTAGTATTTTGTTGTATAAAATGTGATTGTTACACTCAATCTGCTCTAAGAGCATAATTCTTAATGCCCATAAATGCCTATCCATTCTATAGGATGTTTTTGTGTCACCCACTGTGTTGTAAGTACTAAAGTAAATTTGATTTCACTTATATTCTATATTCCTAGGAATACCAATCAGTTGTATGCAATGTAAATGTGTCACCCACTAATTGGTAACTCAATATATCAAATTTAAACTTATACTATTTATGGATGTCAATGCATTTATGTTCCATACAATGTGTTTGTTACACCTAATATGCTCTAAGTGATTTTAGTCTAATTCTTAATGCATGTCAATTCTAAGTAATTTCACTTCAATTTTTAATATATTACTTATGGATTTCAATGCATTTTTTTTGTACAATGTGATTGTTACACCTAATCTTTTCGAAGTGATTTTAGTTCAATTCTTAATGCATCTCAATTCTAAGCAATTTCACTTATACTGTTTATGGATGTCAATACATTTTTGTTCCATACAATGTGATTGTTACACCTAATATTCTCTAAGTGATTTCAGTTCAATTATTAATGCTTACCAATACCTATCTATGTTATAGGATGTTATTTTGTCACCCACTCTACATTGTAAGTGTTCAATAAAATGTGATTTCATTTATATTCTATATATCCCTTTGAATTCCAATATGCCGTATGTCGTGTAAATGTGTCACCCACTCACCTATGACTTTAATATTATTTTACTTATGAACGTCAATGATTTTTTATTGTATACAATGTGATTGTTACACCCAATGTGATGTAAGTGCATAAGTAGAAGTGCTTTCAATTAAAATTGTTCTCAAGTTTTTCTCTATAAATAAAGTAGTAAGATGAAATAAAAATCAAATTGATACCAATAGTTGCATTATAAACTATCAACATGCATAGTAAAGAAAAATAATGTTTTCATGCATCACTATGACTTTAATGGTGTTCATTGATGATTTTATCATTGTTTGAAATAAGTTTTTTAATATCTGCAAGTGCAATATAAATTTAAAATTAGGACCGAGCCAACAAAGAAGATTGGCTCAAAAAATTTTCCAACATGTAAAAGAAAGGTTACAATCCCCCTTGTGCAAGAACCTATTGTAGAAGAAAATAGTAGTCCTTAGCCTATTGAGGTAGTCCCAAAGATTGGTGCACCTGCAAGTAGGCCAAGAACAACAACATGAGAATGGGAATGGTCGATAGAGGACATGAATATGGTTCTAGAGGGTGTGGAATACAATGAGATTTCCACAAGGGCTACTACTAAGAAATGGATAATCCTAGCTACAACACTCACCTACTAGTTAGGTGGGCTTACAACTACTTCAAAGAAGGGTTCTCCAACTTTCCTCATAGAAGAGGAGGGTCTTATCATTTCTCAAGGTAGAGGTTGCCCATACTTTCCAAACTAGATCCAACCCTTTCAAGGATGGGCTACTTGGTAAATCATGGTGGACTAGATTCAAGAGGTGTCATCTGGAACTTCCATTGTGTGCATCAGAAGGTTTTGACAAGGACGAGGTAGTAAACCTCCAACTCGTAGTAGCATCTACATTTTACAAAACTGTCAACAGTCTATGATAATAATTTGTATGGTCCACATAGAATATGGAACTGTGATGAAATATGGATTCAAGCAAGTATAAATGGAACAATGAGGGTGTTGGCACGATGAGGCAGCAGGAATATCTCATACATAATTCTCAAGAGCTAGGAATGGATAACAATTTTGTTACATACAATACATAAAGTGGCCCCAAAAAATCTAGACTCATGTGATGCATGCATCCCTAGTTTCCTTATGTGTACCATATAATAAATATGTTGCAAGTATGGATGTGTTTGGTGGTGTTGTCATTAATGTTGACATTGATTTCAACATAGTTCAGGTTGATTGCAGATGGTACTTGTATAGTTGAGATATTGTAGAAGTGCTTAGAGTACAAGGAGCTATATTTATGAAGTTGTAGTTGTGTTTCTACCAAGTGCTTTTGAGAAATAATGAAGGTAGTGTTGAAGTGTGTGTTCTTAGTGTGCTCCAGTATTGTGCTCTGCATTTCTTTTGAGTTGATCCTATTCCTGTGCAAATTTGTGGTATTGTTCATGAGCTTCAATGGATAATATATCTCAAGTTTTAGCTTTTGGTTCAATGGAGAGTGAAAGATGTGTTCACCAGTGTGTAAATTGGTTTGATAGAACTATTTGTATGTGGATTGGGAGAAGTGTTTTGGCTCCATAATCTTCTGGTGGTTTGTTTCAAATCTTGCAGATCTGGGAGATGATTCATTTTGATTATTTTTGTGTTCTGACAAAAGTGCTTTTGATTTGGCATTCTGAAAGACCTGATGTAGAGCTCTTGTGTGTTGTTAGCTGGTACAATTGGACTGTTGTAAAGTATTATGTGAATGAATTTTGTTATAGTTATTGCAGATGTACCTGAAGGTTTCTTAGAGATGGTAAAATGTTTGGTGAAGCATGTTGACTGATCCATGTGCGATCATCTTGTTGGAGATGCACATACTTCAAAGATCATTGGTATTTTCATTAGGTTTGTCTGACCTGGTGTCTACATATTACATAATTTTTTTTCATTGATTTAAGTAAGTGTGTGATCGATCCAAGATGTTTTTTGGGTCCTAAATTAAATGTGTAATTAGTCCTCTGTCATTCTTATCCACTGTAGGAATGTGGAGTAATTGACCTAATTTGAATTTGTAATTTGAAGAATGTTTAGCTGACCTTGGAGAATGTTTCTAGGGTTGAAGATGGTGTAAAATTAAATCAAGATGTTGTGAATTGAAGATAAATCAAGCAAGCAAGTGTAGTGTGTGAACAAGTGCGAAAATAAAAGTGTGCAAGAGCGAATTGAGGCAACAGTACTTTGATGTGTTAGATTCTAGAAAGTAGTGAGCTCATGGTGTCTACAATCTTCTGATCAAGTTGTGAATGTGTGGAACCTTTGTGGTGGATCTTTATTTATCTTTCCTACTTTTGTAGGCAGTGAGCCTCTTTCTAGATAGTGAGTCCTTTGTTTGCAATGAGCCTTTGTATCTGGGCAGTGAGCCCTTTGTATCCGGTATTGCATCATTATTATATTGTGAGATAATCCTCACCATGGTTTTTCCCTCATTGGGTTTTCCACATAAATCTGGTGTCTTTGGTGTTTACTTTCTATTATTTTCATTTCATGTTTACACTTAATAATATATTGGGTTAAAGTGGAATTGATTAAGGTTAAAAGGTAATTTATTTGATACAACTGATTCACCCCCCCTCTCAGTTGTCTTATGCATTTCAAAAATTGGTACCAGAGCTCTGGTTCCTTGGAGAAAAGCTTAGCCGCTTGAGGTAGATTAGATGGTGAACAAGTTACATATCCATATTTTTTATGGAGCTGATTACAGTGAGTGGAAAGAATAGATGAGAGGTTATAATTTGGTTTCTCTTGGTTTAAAGACCTAGAAATTTGTGGAGACAAAGTATGTTGCACCATCCGTTGGTCCTTCCTCTATTGATGAGATTGCAGCTTATGAAGAGAATAAAAAGGCAAGGTATGCTATCTTTAGTGCTCTATCTAAAACTAAAAGGACAAATGTTATTTCTTTAGGCACTACTTATGAAGTATGGGAAATTTTGAAATACATTTATGAAGGGAACGCTAGAGTAAAATTGTCAAGGAAGCTAACAGCTTAGTGAAAATTTGAGAACCTGAGAATGGAAGAGGGTGATGATATTGCAAGCTATTATCAAAGAGTTGAACTTATAGCAAATGAAATCAAGAATCAAGGTGGTACCATGTTAGATGATAATATAATTAGGAAGATCTTGATGACCCTATGGGAGAATTAATGTGACAAAGTCTCTACTATTGAAGAATCATATGATCCAAAGACATTTACTAAGGAGCACCTATTTGGTGTCTTAACTACATTCGAGATGAGAAAATTTGCAAGAGATAAGGAGAAAACTAAAATAGCCTTTAAAGCAATGAAGATAGGAAATGACTCAGATGATGATGATTCAGAAGAGTTGGAAGAAAACTTCACAAGGAAATTGAAGAAAGATATTGGTAAATACAAAGGTATGTTTCCCTTTAAATGTTTTAGTTGTGGAAATATCGGTCATTATGCATCAAGATGTCCTAATAGAGCTAGACACAAGAAGAACAAGGATAATAATAATAATCATAGAGACAAAAATGATAGGAAGTTCAAGAAAATGTATTATGTTAAAGAAGATGCAATAATTTCTGATGATGAATTTGATTTTGAGGAAGATAAGGATGAATGTTTATTTCTAGCCCTAGAAAGAAAAGTTATATTTGCTAACCATGGAAAATGTGCAAAGGAATCTAGTCTGGAGAGCAAAAAGAATGAGATGGAAGGCACTCTGTTGACTTTTTTTCATGCTAGATAGGATGAAGACTTTTGGGTAATTGATAGTGGGTTTTCAAATCATATGACTGGAGATAAGAGTAAGTTCACTAAACTTGAAAAATATGATGGAAGAATAGTTATGTTTGGAGATGATTTTGGTGCTAAGATTTTTAGTAAAGAAACAATTAGTTTTGATGGAAAATATAATATTGACGATGTCTATTATGTAAAGGGTTTAAGGAATAATCTCTTAAGTGTTGGACAGATGTGTAGCAAAGGTTTTAAGCTTGTGTTTTAGGATAACACGTGTGAAATCAAAATAGGATCTGGAACTATGGTAGCAACGGGAAAAATAACTCACAAAGATATATATCAGCTTAAGAGTGGTGATGGTCAGTGTTTTGTTTCACAAATTAATGAAAGTTAGTTGTGGCACCAAAGGATGGGACATGTGAATTTTTACAATCTGATTAGGATCAATTCTAGGGAAGTTGTCAGAGATCTACCTAGAATCACAAAGCCTTCAAATTCAATTTTTCAGAAGTTGTTAGTTGGGAAAACAAACAAGAAGAAGCTTTAGAGGAAAGGATCAACCATCTATCGAAATGCTAGAATTAATTCATACAGACTTTTGTGGCCCTACAAGAATAGGAAGCCTCAATGGTGATAGGTGCTTTATGCTCTTGATCGATGACTACTTTAGGATGACATGGGTTACGTTTCTTAGAGAGAAAGCTTGGGCTCTTAATAGATTCAAGATATTCAAGGCAAGAGTAGAGAATGAGGCAAACTTGAAAAGAAAATGTTTAAGGTATGATAGAGGTGGAGAATTTACTTATGGTGAGTTTAATACATTTTGTGAAGAATATGGCATAAAGATACATTATTCTTCTCTTAGAACCCCTCAACAGAATGGAGTTGTGGAAAGAAATAATCGGACTATTCAAGGGGCTCCCAAAACTATGATGAAAGAAGCAAATGTTCCTGATGTGTATTAGAGAGAAGCAATCCACGTTGTTGTTTACATTCTTAACAGAGTTTAGATCAGAGATAACAGCACTAACACTCCTTATGAGTTATGGACTGGTAAGACTCCTACTGTCAAATACTTTAAATTGTTTGGAAGCAAATGTTACATTAAAAGAGATAATAAAAATATAGGGAAGTTTGATGCTAGATGTGATGAAAGAATATTTCTTGGATATTCAAATAACAGTAATGCAAATAGATGCTTTAATAAAAGACTAAGGAAAATAGTTAAAAGTGCTAATGTAAAAGTTGATGAAGCTATGTATAGACCAATAGAAATAAGTGAATTTGAAACTGATGATCCTATCTATGTGAAAGTACAAGAAGAAGAAAAGGAAGAGAAAGAACAAAGTGAAGAAGAGGAGATTCTAGAACCTGCACCTAAGACTCCTAAATATGTACAGAGAAATCATCCAGAGGAATAGATAATTGGAGACATAAGTGAAGGTATAAAGACAAGAAGCAAAGTGGTTGAGGTAAATTTGTGTTTACTTTCTAAAATAGAACCAAAGACTATGAGTGAAGCATGTAATGATGAAATCTATTTTAAAGCAATAAAAGAGAAATTGCAGCAGATAGAGAAGAATGAAACATGGGAACTAGACCCTAGACCTGCAAATAAGAATGTAATTAGTTCAAAATGGGTATTCAGGAATAAGTTGAATGAATATGGTGAAGTGGTGAGGAATAAAGCAAGACTTGTATGTAAAGAATATTCACAGGTTGAAGGAATAGATTTTAAAGAATATTTTGCACTAGTAGCAAGAATGGAGGCCATTCAGATATTCTTGGCATTTTCAGCTCATAAAAACTTCAAAGTGTATCAGATGGATGTCAAGTCTACATTTTTGAATGGATAAATGGAAGAAGTATATATGAAGCAACCATAAGGTTTTCAATTGTCAAACAAATTGAACATGGTTTGCAAGTTAAAGAAGGTACTATATGGACTTAAACAGGCTCCCAGAGCTTGGTATGCAAGGTTGGATAAATACTTGACAAAGCAAGGATTCAGAAAAGGGTTTGTAGATAGCAATCTTTACTTCAAAGTTGAGAAAAAAAAAATGTAAGCTAAGTAAGGATGATGAATCTGCTAAAGCTGATCAAACCATGTACAAATCTATGATTGGTGGACTATTGTATCTTACTCCTACTAGACTTGAAATCATGCATGTAGTATGTTTAGTTGCAATATTTCAAGTAGAACCTAAGGAAGCACATGTTATAGCTATGAAGAGGATATTCAGATATCTTAAGGGAACTCCATATTTTGGGCTGTGGTATCTGAAGGATAATGATTCATATTAAATTCTTACACTGATGCAAATTGGGTTGGTTGTGTAGATGACCGGAAGAGTACAAGTGGTAGTGCATTCTTTCTTGGAGTCTCATGGTTGAGTAAGAAATAGGATTCATTTTATTTATCCACCGTAGAAGTAGAATATATTGCAACAACATCCTATTGTACATAGGTATTGTAGATGAAGCAAACCTTGAAGGACATAGGTGTGATGTGTGATGATCCTGTCTCTATATTTTGTGACAATACAAGTGCTATAAACATTTCAAAGAGTCTAGTGATGCATTCTATAACAAAGAACATGTCTATCAGGCATCACTTCTTAAGGGAGAAGGTGTTGCAGAATGAAGTTAGACTTGAATATGTACTGTAATGTCACATAATTGCACCTAGGGGAAATTCCACATTATCACATCTTGCCTAGCATTTATGACACCTTAGAAGCAATAATAAAAAAATCCCATGAGATGGAATTTTGTGATTCTGACTCCTTATAGACACATGGCGAAACGATAGAAGCCCGATAGGGTGTTTCCCAAAAATGTAGGCTTCAAACGCCTGCGTGACATGTGGACGTATGCGCAACGCACTATCGTCCTGACAATTTTTTGATCTGAAATGGTGAATCTAGAACCTTAACCCTTGCAACATGTGTCCTGGTGGTTAGGTCACGATTGAAACAGCTCTATGTTGCCCTTGCATGCATTAAAACCCCTTTTTGGCTCTCATTTTGGGGTTGGAAGCCATCAATTCAAGCATTGTCACCACTTGCTCTAGTCTTGGGTAAGCTCTATCCTTGAATAGAAACACTTTTATTGGCAAAGTCATGCCGAACTGAGGTCCCTCCAGCAGTTACCAGCTCTCAAGCAGGCACATCACGATGCACCTGTGTGCTCCAAAAGAGGGTCTTGACCCGTGGGTAACACTCTCTCTCCCTATCACTCTCCCTTACTAGTTCATTTACTACTTTGTGGTATGGGCTCTAGTCTGAAGCGGGTTTTGTTTTCACCACACTTTTTTTATTTCCTTTACACTATTTTCCAAATTTGGTTGTCTGTGGAGGTGGGAACACCAATATGGGGGTCTGACTGAGGCAGACCCCTATACAGCCCCAACCTTTTCCCCTTGATCTTTTGTGTGTAGGTTACGACGGGATGCTTGAATTAAAGGTTCAGACACATTAAGGTAATCTTTTTTCAAGTTCTCTTGTATTTCCCTCTAATCTCAAGCTTTCTATCGATTATTTGATCCTTCACTCTTTTTAACTCGAGTTGAGAAGTAAGATTCAGTTTCATCCATCTAAGCTCCTAAGTTCTTCATAGCTCAGGATTCCAACACGTCTTATGGATGACAGCACGCCGCACTGGCATCCTAAAATTACACTGACATATTTTGGCCAAGAGCTCCTCAACCGGGGATAGAAATCTTGAAGTCTTGCTCTTTCGGGACCTGGAATTACTTCTCCACTTCTCTCCACAATTTTATCAATTCGTTCAATTTGAGGTGTATAAGGGTAGTTTGTTCCCTAGTGATCTCTTGAGAATAAAGAGACCCGTGTGCAGTGAATCCCTCTTATATCACATTTTGGTGAACCCGACGTGAACATTGGATCCGTTTTCATAATGTTGACTAGTCATAATGAGAACTTCTCCGAACAAGATTTCTATATGTTGGAAGATTCTCTAGATGATTTCTTAGGAGCACTTTCCCCTATCTATAAATATCCAAAACAAACTCCTTCCTTGCCAGCTGAAGAGTCAATAAATGTGGTAGTAGTTTTTGTGGCTCCTCCAAGCCCCAAGAAACCTGTCATTTATGTGACCCTGGTTGAGCCATTCCCTAGAAAGGACTATTTCATTTATGGGATTTTAGGTCATAGCAATCCATCGAACTTATATTTGATATTTGCGAAGGCTACTGATTCTACTTCTTATAATGTTGTCGGACATACGTACCTTACAAGGGGAAACAAGCAAAACCTAGAACAACAAGTTGTTGTTCCTATATATCAACCAAATCGAACTCCTACTTCTTTACCCCCATCTCAACCTAACCTTCCTCTAGCTCCTAAGCCTGTGATCAAAGCAACTGATGATTATGATCTTGTTGAGCAACTTTGTGTTACTCCGGCTAAGATCTCGCTTTGGGATTTGCTTCATACCACTTTGGTTTATCAAGAGATGTTGTAGGAAGCCTTATAAAATATTCTCTTGCCTACCTCTGCTAGGCCCATGGATGTTGATGCATTGATGGCACATATTTGAACGGATTCACCAAATATTATGTTTCACTCGCAAGAACTCCCACCTCCGAATGTGCAGAAACAAGCAGAACCTTTGATGATTATAGTAAATGTTAACAACATTAGTATTAGGCATACCCTCATTGACACTGGTTCAACTCTCAAAATTTTTGGTATAGATCTACTACCTAAAATTAAATTCAATTCATCCTCTTTAGCAGCTTCCTCATATATTCGTGGGTTTTATAATGTTGGAAGCCAAGCTCTAGGTACGATAATGCTACCTTTGCAACTAGACCCCATTACCTTGCCTACACTAGTCTATGTAATGCCTGGCATGTTACCATACAATCTTCTTTTAGGAAGACCTTGGATTCACGATATGGGTGCAGTAACTTCTACCCTACATCATTCATTAAAGTTCGTTGCTAACAATCGGGTGGTCATAGTTAAAGCAGATCCAGAGGTTGTGCACCTTTGCTTACTAGTAGTTGTTGGTCATAATTCAGCCACATCCACTCTCAATAATTGCATTCCTTCCTTAACCGTTAATGCTATGGCATGTTCCTCGTTGATACCCTCTGTGGAAGTTGTCCCTCGAGTGAGTATCGACTGAAACAGACCACCTAAAGTGGAAGATTGTAAATCTCCCCCATCCTCTCCTTCATCCCCTCAATCGAATGCTCTCTTAGGTGATGACTAGGGTTCCTTTAACTTCTTCAAATTATTCATAGTGGAGTATAAATCGGACCCCTCCGATACAGAATTTCTATATTCTACTAACATGAGGATGAGTGACCCTCCCGTTGAGGAAGAGTAGTGTGATCCTATCCAGGAGATCGCTCCTCTCGGAGAGAGTGACTCTATTTCTGTAAAGGAGGTTAATGTTTGTAAACTGAGTAAGGGAAGTAGGACCGCTCCTATAGAAACTTTCAACATCCACTGGTGGAATGAGACGCTCTACATAGAGCTACCCCCTACTGAAACTTTACAAGCTCGCTATGAGTTTGGTTATGAACTTGCTTCTCAGTATGGCTGTGGGCAGAAAGGCCTAGGATGTGTCAAGCAAGGGATACATGTCCCTATTCAGTTTAAGCAATGAAAATGCTATCTGGGTTTGGGATGCCCTGTTGAATAGTCTAAACAAAAACCTTGGTGGAATATTAATATGATTTCGGTTGAACCATTAAATTTGGTTCATCCTTAGTTGATAGAAGAAAGGGGACACGCCGAGAAAGTTCCTATAGATGTCTTCTCTTCAGATGAAGCATTAGGGGAGTTTTTGGGTGCTTACTCTCTGTTACCTCCTTATCATCACAAGAAATGATTCTCATATCGCTTACATAAACAAGCATACTTTGGAGAATTCGTTCTAAGCATTAATGAAGAAGACCCTCTATCTAACGCCAGTGATGATGTTTTGATATCTCATCCTGAGGACCGTAGCTCTCTCCTTAAAGGAAACACTTTCAAGGTCCTCATGGATGCTAAATCTTCGGAAAAGGTAATCAAGATTGGGAAGTGTCTCTCTTCTAAGGAAGTAGATGATCATTTTTCCCTCTTGTGTGCATACCTTGATATCTTTGCTTGGATGTATGAGGATATGCCCAGTATTGATGAATCCATAGTGGTCCATAATATCATTCTATGTTCCGACGCCAAGATTGTTAAGAAAAAAATTTGAAAGATCAATCCTAAGGTAGCTTTAATGGTCAGGACTAAGATAGAGAAGCTGCTGAAAGTAGACTTTATCCATCCTATTGACTACTCCCCTTGGATTTCGAATATAGTAGTTGTTAGCAAACCCAACAGTCGTATTCATATATGCATTAACTTTCAAGACCTTAACAAGGTTTCTCTTAAGGATGATTTTGATTTTGGCTTCTCGGGTTATAATCAGATCCCTATTAACCCGACCAATCAGTATAAGATAGCCTTTACTACCCCTTGGGGATCTTTCTACTACATGGTCATTCCCTTTGGTTTGAAGAATGTAGGAGCAACTTATCAATGAGCGATGACCCTAATATTTCATGATTTCATTCACAAAATCTTAGAAGATTATGTTGATGAAATCTTGGCGAAATCTATAAATCGTCAAGATCATGTGAAGAATCTTCATCTTATCTTCCAAAGATTATGATTTTACAAGATGAGACTCAATCCCCATAAGTGTTTCTTCGACGTAGACATGGGAAATCTTCTTGGGTTTATAGTCTCTTACCATGGAATCGAAGTTGACACGAATAAGATTGATGCTATTGTTAACATGTCTCCACCAAGGAACATCACCGAGTTGCAAGTTTTACAAGGGATGAATAATGTCAAAGAGATTTTGAATCCATCAAATCCTATTTGATCAATCCTCATGTACTGATGTCGGCTATCCAAGATAGACCTTTCATGCTTTACCTCGATGCATCACCATACACTTTGGTAGCTTTGCTAACTCAGTATGATGATGCAGGAAGAGAGAGAGCGGTCTACTATATTAGTTGTGTCCTCGTCAATTATGAAACTCGTTATTCGTCCATGGAGAAGCAATACCTAGCTCTTGTATTCATTACACAAAAGTTGAGGCACAATCGCCTCCATGATGAAACTCAAATCATAGTAAAAATAGATCTTTTGAAGCATTTATTCTCTAGCGCTGACCTTGTTGGGAGATTGGCGAAGTTGGTTATGTTTCTTTCTGAGTTTGATATAAATTTTGTCACTCAAAAATTAGTAAAGGTACAAGTGGTTTCTGATCAATTGGCGGATGCTCCCTCATCTCGCTCCTTCCCTGGGTTGGACCTATTCCTTGATAGAATATCTTCACAATCAATTATGACCTAGAATGGAAGATGTACTTCAACAAATCGAGGTGTCAGACCGGTTCTAGAGTGGGTGTGGTCCTGATATCTCTCAAAGGCAAATCAATCCCCCTATCCTTTCAATTATATTTTCCTTTCACTAATAATATCACAGTGTACGAATCTCTTATTTTTGGCTTACATGTCACGATTGCGTTGAATATTAAACACCTTCGTATGCTAGGTGACTCTGAACTTATCATGAATCAGATCACAGGAACTTATAAGGCTAAAAAAAGCAAGTTGTCTCACTATCGACACCTCACTTTGTCCTTGCTCAATTAGTTTTCCTCCTTCATGATAAATAGTATTCCTAGGTGAGAAAATAGATATGCGGATGCCATGGCAAGTGCTACTTCTTTGGTACCTTCAGAAGAGGATACGAAGGAATATCACTTCATGGTTCAGGTTGTGTGAACCCCAACAGTTCCCGATCAACCCAAGCCCAAGTCTCTAGTTTTTTTTCAGGCAGACTGAGGAGAGTGGTTCTCTAGCATCTACAACTACTTAAAGACTAGAAATTTTCCCGGTGATGTGATGAAAAGTGATCGTACTCGTATACGAAAATTTTTGGCACATTACGTCGTCTTATCAAACATACTCTATCGAAAAGGTTATAACGGCTTGTTGTTAAGATGCCTCACTAAAGCAGAAATATTCCTTGCCCTTAAAGAAGCCCATGTAGGCTCTCGGGGTGGACATTTTGGTAGTAGATCCTTGGTGAGGAAACTGGTACACATGGGTTACTATTGGTAGACGATGGAAGAAGATTCCTTCGATTTTGTCAAAAAGTGCCTTCAATGTCAACAACATAGCCGCCTTATCCACGCTCCTACTCAGGAGTTGCAAAATCAAACTTCTCCTTGGCCTTTCGCAAAATGGGGGTTGGATATTATTGGAAAAATATCACCTCCTTCTTTCAAAGGACATACCTTTATCATTACCACTACAGACTATTTCACAAAATGGTTTGAGGCTATTTCGCTCTGATCCACATATGTTGAAACTATTTGTAGCTTCTTCTTGAACAACATCATTTCTCATTTTGGGTTTCCTGCTACGCTTATTTCAGATAATGGTACGCCATTTAAAATCAAAGAATTAAAGCAGTTCTTGGAGAAATTTTGTATTCAACATAGGTTTTCTACACTGTATTATGCACAATCCAATGGCCAAGCAGAAGCTTTTAACAAGACACTTGAACTCATTCTTCATAAAATAATTAATAAACATGGCAAAGATTGGCATATTCAACTGACATATGCTTTGTGGGCTTATCACATGGTGACGAGAATGATGTCTTATAACCTTGTGTATGGCGCAAAAGCTATCATGCCATTGGAGTTGGAAATCCCATCTCTACGGGTTTCCCTTAGAGGGTTGATTGATGATGAAACCTATCGGGTTAACCATTTGCATCAACTAGAGATGCTCAACGAGCGTCATTTACAATCCCTCGATCATCTTAAAGCTTATCAGTGGTCTCTATCGAGACAATATAATCAGGGTGTGCTTCCTAGAACCTTCAAACTAGGAGACCTAGTTTTATGCAAAAATCAGTAGAATGTAACCGCACCACCTGACCAGAAAGGGAAATTTAGTCCTAACTGGTTAGGTCCTTACATCATGGTTTTTGTATATGGTTTGGGTGCCTATGGATTATCGTTTATGGATGAACACCTTTAAAATAACTTATTAATGCAATGCATCTTCGTCGATACTATGCATAGTGTTCTAATGTGCCATGTATGTGGTGTTCTCTCTAAAGGGTAGTAATACTACATATATTAACATTTACTCGTATTCACATCATGAAAAAATTTGTGTTTATAACATGACCATGTGTGTGTGCATGTAATAAAAACATACATACGTGTGTCTGACTATGCTAAATATCCATACATCACATCACATCATTAGATCATCATAGCATTCAATTAACATGTAAAAAAACATGTTTAATTATATTATGATTAGCATCTAATGAAGGTATACATCCATATAAGCAAGTAACATCCATAGCATAAGCATACATGAAAATGGAAAGCATACACATAAGCAAAGCCATGATACTGAAACCGATGCATATATATATCCAATGTATGAATCAAATGTCATATACATGTATTGGGTCACTGCTATAAAAAATGGAGTGGCTACTGAATATGTGTCTATAAAAAATATCTACAAGTATATATGTATATCTACATCCGGTTATCAAAATGATGTACAAAAAAAGAGGTCCTATCCCCGTGGCATGTGGCTCCCCGATCCCTCTATCTCTAGCGACTACTTTGGTGCTCTGGGAGGAGGTTGCACGATATTCTATGACTAGGATTGATGTGAACGTGATGCAGATAGGCCTGCCCGTATCCCTCTGAGCTCCCCATGCAACGAACAGATGTCCATATTCACCTAGATGAGCTCCTACTGCAGCCATTGAACATCTATCGAGATCACAGCTACCGTTCATGCGTCAATCTCATTGAGGCGGCTTTGAAGGGCATCATGTGCCACCTCGGTGGCATCGACCCTCCTCACTGTCGTGTCTCGCTCGGTGGGCACCGTTTGTAGCTCCCTCGATAGTTGATCTAACTGTCCCCTAGTGGCTATCAGCTCCACAGTCAGCTGCACCACCTCCGCACCCTGCTCCTTGTATGTAGTCCACAAACATTCTACATGCTCAAAAGTGGGGGCATGCCACCCCACTGAAATAGTCCAATAATCCTCTAGGACTGTCCCCTGAATCGACACAGCAGGGGTCACCTCTGAAATACACTGAGCTATAAGCCTAATCCATCCCTATGCATCCTTTGCAATCACAAAGAGAGAGATAGGGATCAGTATCACATGGCATGTGTATGTATATAAGCATAAAATAGAAATATAGAAAGCATGACAATAACAACAATGCACCATGTATACCTAGATCTCTTGGCTACCATGTGGGATTAGGGTGTGGATCAATGTTGGGTCTTGTGTCACCAATATCGGCAGCCAACCCAGGTGATGCTAGCACTGCTACTATTGGGATAGTGGAGACTGGTGGCGTTGATGAAATAGGGGTAGTTGGGGGGAGCTGGTATCCTCCGTTGTCATGACCTCACAGGCGTCGCCTCTTCGTCCTCCTCCTGTGCTAGCTCCTCCTCCTCTACACCGCTCTGTTGGTAGCCTCTCCTCCTATCCTATGGAGGCTAGAGGGGCTCATCCTCTTGTGGGCCAAGGTCCCCTCTCAAAGCACCCTCACCGAAAACTAGAGCAAGATGATGCCTCTCCCACCACTACGTGTAATCAGCTGCCACCCTGACGTTATCCACCACCGCCATTGCTAGTAGATCATGATTGGGCTCATCGTCATCTTAAAAGATGATGTTTATGATAGAGGAGCAAGGATGATCACCTACCCTTGTTGCACTATGGTGTGCCTTGGTGTATGTGGGAACGTCAAGCAGTATAGTCTGTAGACGGCCATGCTACCGCATGACCCGACTCTAGTAATAAGGTACAATAATATATTCGCAGTGACCCACTAAAAAATGGTCCTGATGTAGGTTCCTAAGGAACCTATTGTCATCAACCCACCTAAAATAGCGGGTGGGTCTCCAGTGAACCTCTCCTATGGTGACAGTATCAAACTGTAGCCTCCAAAACTATAAATCTCTGAAACACCACTAGCTTTTCATGTCATACCAATGGTCCATCGGGATCTCATACGGTCGTCGCTGGGGAAAATCGACTGGCCGGGTGCACATATGATGTGGACGAATTCCCACACCTATAAAAAATGTGCACGTAGTAAGACTACAGTACTCATAATGAACATATCATCCAAGTTCCTAGTAGAGGTGCGCTAGCATGCTGCACCCCTAGAAAAAAATAGTCATGTACTCAACCATCTCTCTAATAATCAGGACAAGGCCCCATGTAGATGTGAGCCTCACCCGTCTCTGGTAATCTAGAAAGCAACTGTCACTACCATCACCCGACGTAGAAATGGTGATGTAGTCATCGCCTAATCATACCAATGGGTGTAGATATGACCAGTGTCTTAGCTACCATCGGTCCACCCTGTGTAATACTGAACACCCTCGTTGCACTCCCGCACCAATCGGATGTCGTCTAGGGCCACCCACCGTCAACGGATGGGGAGCCCGAGGATCCAATAGACATCCTCGAGGGTGATGGTCATCTCTCTACATGGCATATGGAAAGATGATGTCGTAGCATCCCATCGTGCTATCGCATCTCTGGCATAGTAAATATGTGCCATAAAATGACCCACTCCAAGTGTGTGACCTCATCCGGTGATAGGCGATCCCTTTGCTCGCAGACAAGGAAAAATGCTCGCCCTTCGGGATGCTTTTGAATCTCCAGATACTCCTACAAAAAAGTAAAAAATTTCTATGTCAGAAACACGGTCATGCTAAGCAAACATATAAAAGGACATATGTGCGCCGCGCAGACGTTTAGGCGACGCATCTGCATCTCGGGCCGCTATGGTCGCCCTGGAGAATGCTAGCATGTCCTTGGGATGACAGCACAGATCTGGGACCCCAACATGTGTCTTAGATGACAGCATAGAAAAGGGACACATGCGCACATTTAGGACACCTACGCACCTCGAATCATGAAAAAATCCAAAAAAATGAGCTAAAATACAAGAAGATCGAGACTAAGAAGCCTATGTGGTCAACCTTGTGACCCACGAAAATGTCCTCGTATAGCTGCTCTAACCTTGACACCTTGTACTCTCTCCTACTCATAATTTTTCTGACTTTTCTCTTACAAAAGTCAACAATCTGCTCACAGTGAATAGTGAAAATGACCCTTCTGGGGGCCGACCTAGGTATATATGGGCCCCCCGGGGCCGATTTTTCCTGGAGCTCATGGCCTCCTGGTTTCTCCTAACTTTACCCCACCATGCTAGGGGAAAACTTAGGAGGGGGCATATAGTCACCTCTTGATCATATTTTTTCCTCTGAATCGATGACTTTTTCTTGATCATTCTTCTCTTTGTGGTAGTTTCTTCCGATTTTTTGAAATTGACTCAAAATTTTAGTTTTGCAGGATATAGTTTTGATTAATTTTTTTACAATCGTTGTGTTGTTGATTGCTAAGCTCAGAAGCTAGGGGTCATCCTCAATACCAGTCGGCTCAACCTCAGTGACCTCTGCGATCCCTCTTTCTGGCATGCATTTTTCGTAAAATTTAGAATTCGGGTGAAATTTTTCTTCTCTACTTTAGTGAGGCTGATTTTTTTTCAAAATTGAGCCCACTAAAGTATGGGAAAAATTTAATGTCACAGAATTGCACCTAGGGGAAATTCCACATTTTCACATCTTGCCTAGCATTTATGACACCTTAGAAGCATTAATGATAAAATCTCATGAGACAAAATTTCATGATTCTGACTCCATGTGGACACATGGCTAAACGACAGAAGCCTAACAAGGTGTTTCTAAAAAATGTAGGCCCCTCGAATGCCTACGCAATGCGTGGATGTCTACACGGCATGCTAGCATCTCGACGGTTTTCTAAGTCTAAAACAGCAAATCTAGAACCTTGACCCTTGCGACACGTGTCCTAGCAGTTAGGTCTCAAGTGAAACGGCTCTGTGTAGCCCTTACATGCATTAAAACCCTTTTTTGGCTCTCATTTTGGGGTTGGAACCCATCAATTCAAGCATTTCACCACTTGCTCTAGTCTTGGGTAAGCTCTATCCTTGAATAGCAACACTTTTACTGGCGAAGCCATGCCGGACTGAGGTCCCTCCAACAGATACCAGCTCTCAAGCAGGCACATCATGGTGCACTCATGTGCTCTGGAAGAGGGTCTTGACCCATGGGTAATGCTCTCTCTCCCTATCACTCTCCCTTACTAGTTCATTTACTACTTTGTGGTGCGGGCTCTACTATGAAGCGGGTTTTGTTTTCACCACACACTTTGTTTATTTACTTTACACTCTTTTCCAAAAATGGTTGTCTATGAAGGTGGGAACACCAATACGGGGGTCTAACTGAGGCAGACCCCTATATAGCCCCAACCTTTTCCCCTTGATATTTTGTGTGCAAGTTATGAATGGACACTTGGAGTAAAGATTCAAATGCACAAAGGTAATCTTGTTTCAAGTTCTCTTGTATTTCCCTCTAATCTCCAACTTTATGTCGATTATTTGATCCTTCACTCTTTTTGACCCGAGTTAAGAAGTAATATTCAGTTTCATCCATCTAAGCTCCTGATTTCTTCACAGCTCAGGATGCCAGTGCATCTTATGGACGACAGCACGCCACATTGGCAACCTAAAACTACTCTGATGTCTTTTGGCCGAGAGCTCCTCAGTCGGAGATAGAAATCTTGAAGTCTTGCTTTTTTGTGACTTGGAATTACTTCTTCGCTTCTCTCCACAGTTTTATCGATTCGTTCAATTTGAGGTGTATAAGGGTAGTTCATTCCCTAGTGATCTCTTGAGAATAAAGAGACTCGTGTGCAGCGAATCCGTCTTATATCACATGCACCTACCAAGGAACAAATTTCTAACGTATTCACTAAGGCCCTTCTGAAGGATACTTTTGAGTATCTTAGGGAAAAGCTAGGGGTTACTACCCCTCCTTCCTTGAACTAAGTGCCCATGGAGGTGCATCAGTCTAGCAGACTCACAGACTCTTTTTATCTAGACTAATTATTGAGGTCTACTCCTTAAGGGGAGTAGAGAAGTGCATTGTTGCAGTATGTGATATGGGTGCACTCCTAAGGGGGAGTGAACAAAGCTTTATATGGCAATATTTTTCATGCAAATTTTCCTTTGCCATTAATGTTAAAGGGGTAGATAAAGTCATGTGAAAATATTATGCTTGTGTAGGTTGTCATCTTTGAAGGTTGTGTATGTTGTCTTTGATGGTTTTTCACATCATGTGTTGCCATCAATGACAAAAGGGGAAATTTTTGCAAGTATGGATGTGTTTGGTGATGTTGTCATTAATTTTGGCATTGATGTCAACACAGTTTAGGTTGATTGCAGATGGTACTTTCATAGTTGAGATATTGTAGAAGTTCTTAGAGTACAAGGACCTATATTTATGAAGTTGCAATTATGTTTCTACCAAGTGCTTTTCAGAAAATTTGAGAAATAATGAAGGCAATGTTGAAGTGTGTGTTGAGTGTGCTCTGGTATTGTGCTCTGCATTTCTTCTGAGTTGATCTGATTCTTATGCAGATCTGTGGTATTGTTCATGAGCTTCAATAGATAATATATCTTGATTTTTAACTTTTGGTTCGATGGAGAGTGAAAGATGTGTTCACTAGTGTGTGAACTGGTTTCATAGAGCTATTTGTCTGTGGACTCAGAGAAGTGTTTTAGCTCCATAGTCTTCTAGTGGTTTTTTTTAGATCTTGCAGATCTGGGAGATGATTCATTTTGATGGTTTCTATGTTTTGATAAACGTTCTTATGATTTGGCGCTCTGGAAGACCTGCTCCAGAGCTCCTATCTGTTACTAGCCAATCTAGTTGGATTGTTGTAAAGTATTATGTGAATGAAGTTTGTTGTAGTTTATGTGGATGTACTTTAAGGTTTCTTATAGATGGTAAAAAGTTTGGTGAAATTTGTTGAGTGATCCACGTGCAATCATCTTGCTAGAGATGCACGTACTTCAAATATCATTGGTATTTTCATTAGGCTTGGCCGACCTAGTGTCTACACATTACATAAGGTTTTTGCGTCGATTTAAGGAAGCATGTGATCGATCCAAGATGTTGTTTGGGTCTTAGATTAAATGTGTAATTGGTCCTCTCTCATTCTTATCCATCGTGGTAATGTGGAGTAGCCGACCTAATTTGAATTTTTAATTTGAAGAATGTTTAGCCGACCTTGGAGAATGTTTCTAGGGTTGAATATGGTATAATATTAAATTAAAATGTTGTGAATTGAAGATGAATCAAGAAAGTGTAGTGTGTGAACAAGTGTAAAAAGGAGAGCGTGCAAGAGCGAACTGAGGCGATAGTACTTTGATGTGTTAGATTCTGAAATGCATTGAGCTAATGGTGTCTACAATCTTTTGATCAAGCTACAAATGTGTGGAGCCTTTGTGGTGGATCTTTATTTATATTTTCTCTTTTTGTAGGCAATGAGCCTCCTTTTCAACAGTGAGTCCTTTGTTGGTAGTGATCCTTTGTATTCGGGTAGTGAGCCCTCTGGCAGTGAGCCTTTGTATCCGATATTTTATTATTACTATATTGTGAGCTAATCCTCACAGTGGTTTTTCCCTCATTGAGTTTTCCACATAAATCTGGTATTTTTGGTGTTTACTTTATGTTATTTGCATTTCATGTTTACACTTAATAACATACTGGGTTAAAGTGTAATTGATTAAGGTTAGAAGTCAAGTGATTTGATACAACTGATTCAGCCCCCCTCTCAGTTGTCTTGTGCATTTCAACAAAATAAACATTATATTAATAACATTATGCAAGGTGGAAAACACACCTTTTCTTAACACTTCCCTCATCTTTTTTCATGGATTTGGAGTTTCTTTAGAAATTTCCATTGGAATTGTTTCTTCCCAAAGTGAGACATGTTTGCAAGCATTGGACTCTCTTTTATCTTCATTCTTCATTGGCTTTGGAGATACTTCATTATGGGGGGATATATAGTCTCTATCTTTCTCCCCTACTGGAGAATATCTATTATATCTTTATGATGGATGTAGTCCTTGGGGGTTATTTATGAGTCCTTTCATTATTTCTTTTTGTTAGTGAAAATATAGTGTCTTAATCCATCTAGTTATGATATCACTTTTATATGATGGACTTATTCACACTCATAGCTTAAATTTACTTAGGTTTCTTATGCTTTTGTGTCACTTCATAGAATTGAGACATGTATCATCACTTGAGAAACTTATTAGTACTTGCTCACACACTTGTCAAGTGAGCTCACAAGTGTTGCACATTTGGATTGTTAGTCAATTGTTTGGTCCTTCCTTCCTACCTCATCTACCTTGCCTATATATGCAAGGTTTCTCATTATATTTATAACTCTTCATTCTATATTGATAGAAATACTATTGTGCTCATATTTTTACTTGTGGAAGATTATCAATTCAATATATTTGATCTTGGAATTCTCCAACATGGTATCAGAGCCATAAAATCATGTTCCTTCCCACGTCAAGGTGACTTCTGCACATAGCCCTATCATTATAGTTTCGTAGATTCATTATGAAATTTGGATATTGATTTGTTTATTTTTAATAAGTTATTCTTTCAAATAGTAGTGAATGCATACTTTGGTAGCCTTTTTTTTGAAATAATTTTATTTTTTCATAAATTCATATCTTGAAAATAATTTTTGAGTTTTTTTCAGAGCAATGAAAAATCGTCTCGGTATTTGTTAGTTTTTACAGATAGTAATTGAATATTACAAAAAAACACTGTCAAAATAGCACAACACAACCATTTTTCCTACAAATCGAAGTTTTTTTTATCAAATTGCATCTTCAACAAGTTGGAAAGAAAATAAATTGGTTTTTCATTTCAATGTCAAAAAAAATGGGTATCTATTAAATTTTACATATAATAATCAATTTTTCCAAAAACTAACTCAAAAGTGTCTAGGCTATTGTTGATGTAAAAATAAAATATTGTAATAAATTTTGATTGGTAACTTGAAACTGAGTACGGTTTTTTCAAATGTTCATATTTTCACTTTCAAACTATTGGACTTATATTGTAAAAAACTAAATTTTAAAGTATCAAATTTTGGAGGGCTCTCAAATATTAAATCAAGGAGTTTCTTGTGTTGTATCTTTGAGTACTTTCATGAGTAGTGTCTTTGAAAACTTCCACATTTCTCTTAAGAATTTTCTCCCCATACTTCATTTATACTTCAGCTGATAGTATTCATGTCTCCAAATCCATAAAAAATCAAAATGTGATTATTGTAAGAAAAAAAAACATAACATAAATGAATGCATGTTTAAATAACTTGATGATTGTAACTATTGAACACCCAGAATACTAAGAGGGGGTGAATCAATGTTCCTAATAGGTCATACCCATTACATAAAAAACTAGAAAAACCTTGTAAGTTCAACTTCTATCATTTGCAACTTTTGAACCGTTTGACCAGACCAACTGAAATTCTGAATTCAAATGCTACTATCATCCATAAACAACATACTGGAATCTCAAAGAAGGATTTCTACATGCGCTAAAATGTGAACCAATATACAATGAGCATAGAGAGAAAAAATTGTCAGTGTGAATCAATTTGTCTTATGCACAATATTCCCCATACCATTTTGGTATTCACCATGTAACATTGACACCAATGATAACACAACTTCTTCATTCTTTCAACAACCTTCCCCTTTGTCATTGATGGCAACATGTACCAAAAATATTTCTTCATACTTCCTTCCCCTTTGACATCAAGGGAAAAGGGTGCTCAAAAATAACTTGTATTCTCCCTCTCAACCATATATACAAATTGATTTGATTTAATTGACTCCCCTTTAGAAAATTAACCAAAAAATCAATACATCCACATATGTACAAAGAAATCTGAAAACATATAATGAAAACAAAAATGATCAATCCAAAGATGTTCACTCAAGCTTTTGTAACATGGCTTTCCAAGAAGGCTTTCCTTCTTCACAACTCCTTTTTGCTATTGCAGGAAACCTATGTAGAGACTCAAGCTCCATCAAAGTATCTTCTCCTTCTTCCACAATATCGGGCTTAAGATTAATCTGTGAAATTTTGTCAGCACAGACTAGGGAATTTGAAATAGGTATGTGTTGTAATTGTACCAAGTCCCTCAACTTTCCAAGTTTCTTGATAATCTCTTCCTTTTGGTTCTACAATTTGGGGAATCTATCATGCAAGTCTATTATAGAAGTCTAGGTATGATACTTTCTTTCCAATGCTAGATCATAGGCACTTGATGCTTTGGCAATATGAGACTCAATCGAGTCCATTTCAGCTTTTATATTCTATGTGGATTCTAGCCACGTAATGCAGTATAAAATCTTTGCCTCATCCTCATAATCTTGTACCCCTTCCAAGAATTCTTCAATCTTGGCATCGGTTGATGCATATTTATGTAAGCCTTGTTATAGCCTATGTTTCCATTCGTTCTTTCAAATTGAAGGCATACTCCTTGAAATAATCAATCAACAATTTGAATTTCTCGATAGAAGATAGTGATGTATCAATATCAATACCTAGGGTGATCTCTAGTAATGTCTTCATGGCTTCTTCCATCAAATCATTTCCCTTTTGATATGTTTCAAGAATCTATTTTCTTATTGATACATTCAATACATCACTTAGTTTCATTGTATGCTCAGGGGGCAGTTTACTCAAATCAACAATAGGAAATTGCAACAATTGTGAAGAGAAAACCAGTTGGTACCAAGTCTATTTAGGTAGTAGACTATTTATAGGAGTGTCGAATGATTCACCAAATGTCTTGGGTAACCCCCTCAAAATTTTCAGCTTCTTCATTCTTTCCAGTGTTGGCATCTCCTTCTTCCTCTGCCTTTTTCTCTTTTTCACTAGATGGTTTTTCCTTTTGCTTATCTTTATCCTTCTCTTTCTCTCCTTGCTCTCCTTCACCTTTCTCATATTTATTTTCTTCTTTTTCTTTTCCTACATCCTCTTCCTATCTATTAGTGTTGTCCTAAGTGTCATTTGTATCATTCTTTTCTTTTTCTTTCTCTGCACCTACTTTATCATCATCACCAGTGGGTTTATCAGTGTCTTTTAGAGGAACAGAAGTCTCTGGGGTAGCATGTGTTTCATCTACCGGTGATGGGGAGGACACTGCATTCTCTGTGACATCAACCAATGGTGTTTCTTCAGTTGTATGGTCATCTTTACCTGTCTCTTCCATAACTTCTTTGAATAATGAAAAAATTTGTATCCAGAGGAGTATTTTCCTCTGCATCAGTAATATTTTCTTCTACATTCTCCTTTTCTTGAGTTGTACCGAATGTGGAAGTAGATATCATCCCAAAAAAATTGCAATATCCTTGATAGTTTTGAAATTTTGCTGCTTCAAATTGTCCACTTGATCCTTTTCTCTCCCCATAAGAATAGCAACTTGTTGCTTAACTCTGAACTCCTTGGTGTATACCTCTATCAAGGTAGCTTTATCATCTTTAGATAAGGAGGGTCCAATTTTCTCCAAGGCTTCAATTTTTTATTTTTTCTTCTTCTTCAATAGACTCACTTCTTCTATCTATTAAAGCATCCCAAACAACTCTAGGAACTTTCTTCTTAATGTTGCTCATTTTAACTTCTAAAACAATAATATACTGGATAATAGCTTCAATAAAGGTATTCCTACCTGCTTCATCCACTTCTTCAAACAACTTGTTTTAGCCTCTAACATATCATCATATTGTAACATATTATTAATAAAAACATCTAACTTCATAGGAATATGAGCTCTTATCAGAGGAGACTTTTTTTGCTTCTTCTGCTCTGAAGGGCCTTCCTCTCTCTTCTTCTCAATTTTTTTATGAACATGTACAATAAATACTTCCTTTTCTCTTTCAATTTCTTCTTCTTTAAATGTATCCATAATATCCACTTTTTGTTTCTTAGCTTATGTGCTTGTCTCTTGTGAAGCACCTTCACCACTCTTAGTAGCACCACTTCTTTTCCTTCTTGTCAATTGCTCCTCATGGTCTAATCCTAGCTCAATTTCTTCCTCAACGGCTACACTAAAGTTCAGATTCTTTTCTCTAAAATCCTTTTGTTTCTTTCCTCTTTTTGATTGAGTGGCAGGTGTGGTGGTTATCGGAGTATCTTTTCTTTTCTTTGACTAAGATTTTTTTTCCACTAGAACACAGGTCTCCATTTTCTTAGGTCCATGTGGGGTAGAAACTAATCTTGAAGGTTGTTGAGTATCGGAGGAAGTAGTAGAAACATTTCTACTAGATCTTATGGGTCCAAGGGACTCACCAGCCTTACCTACTAATGTTGCAGCTCTTGCTCTTAATATATGTACTTTGTATTTTGTAAGTAAATGTCCTTTGAAATATTCATTCACAAATTTTGTCACTCTTGTTTCTTGCAGATGTTAACAATTCCATTACTTCCATGTATTTTTCTTCATAAGTTCCATGTATTTCTCATGTAGGATCCTTAGGACTATTTAGAAAATTTTAAATAAGGCCATCAACCTCACCTTCATTCATCTCGTAGCCGATTGAAATAATCTAGACAATTTTGGGTTCCACAGCTTCAACGATATAAAAATTAGTGGAAACTAAAAATGTGATATCATTTCGATATTTTTCAACCAAGGACTTAGGGATTATTTCCCTTTCATGCATTCTCTTTTAGAATACTACAAAGAATACAAGAAACGCTTCTTTTGGGCTCTCATGTCACCAATTCTATGTAAATGTTCCAAAATCTGATGTGATATAGGTCTTCTTCAATCCCATATGATATTACTTATTCCTAAAAGCTCCCTCAGAAAATAAAATAGCAGACAAACTACTAGGGAACCAAACTTGAATGGATATTTCTTATCTTTGATTTGCTTCAAGTTATCAAACATTTGTTTTTGAAGCAACTCGCACAGATCATAGTCCTTACCTTTTTCCATCATTTCATAGGCAACATGGATAGTTGTAGCTGACACTGAATTCTCTCTATTTGTATAGTAAATTTTGTATCCTATGACAATTTTTGCATACCTTACTATTGGGTTTCAAATAGTATCCACTGTGAGAGCCTTATGGTCAAATGTGGCTCCTATCAACTCCATCACATCTTTATTTTTTACAAATTTCAATACTGGCATGGGTCCAAAAGCACAAAGTCCTATCACTTCCCTTTAAACTTCCTTTGATATCATGTCGGTCTTGTCTATCCATAAGTAGCAATCATGTACTATGCTCAATGTCATTCTCATGAACTTAGCTTCATCATCATAGGTGAAATTTGGAAATATCTTTTAGACATCTAAACTTTTTGCCACTAGGTTTTTATATTCAGGCTTGATCTAGTGATCATCTCCAGTTAACTCATTTATCCATAGGTTGATAAATTTTATATGGTTATATTCTTCCATTTTTTTGTGGATATAAGCCCTTGTGTCCTCTATAGGTAGAATCTTGTGTGGAATGCTTGAAAAATATCTAAGTGGGTCGTTCTCAAATATCTTCATAGGGTACTTCTTGAATTTTGGTTGAGGCTTGTCGCTTACATTCACTAAAATAGGTGTAGCTATCTCTATAGAATTCAAATGCTTTGAAAAACAAATTCTAAGACAACAGTAAATACCTCTTCTTTGTTTGACTGAAACTAGGGTTTGAATGCTCTACTTCTCGAACACTTAAATTTGCTTTGATTTGTTCCCAAATGTATAAAAGTGAGTAGATTAAACTAAATTTAGAAACTTATAGTCCTTGGGAACGCACCAATCAATAAATTTGACGACAACTTAACTGTGCAACAGCAAACCCTTAATTACTCCGCAAAACTCCGCAAAAACATATTTTCTTCTAGAGTTTCCTCCACAAGATCTAAATTTTAAATATCCTCCTTATGTCTTCATACCAAGCCATGGCATCTTATATTGACAAGGGGATTTTTCATTTTCTATTATTGCTCCCCTAAGCCAATGCCTAGGTTCAATTTTTGAGAGAATTATTTGCACCAAAGGATGGTACAAATTCATTTGTGGTTTTTTATTCTTTCTTGTCCTCGGGCTCTTCTTTCTTCCTCCAAATATTCTCCATTTCCTTCTTTACTTCTCTCAGATCAATCTTTGTGAATGGATCATTTCTCTTTTTAGGATTGTTCTTTCTTGTGTTTCTACATAATCTAGCAATATGTCTATGTTTATTACAATTATGACAAACAACATTCCTCTGAGAGTTATTATTTTTATTCATTCTAGATCTACATTGATTAGCCTTGTGTCCAAATCCATATCATGTATAACAGTATCCATTGAAGGATTTAAATACTCTACCATGGTTATATGTATTCCTTATTTGATTTATGTATTCACTTGCTCTATGTCCAAACTTCTTGCGTGTAAAGCTTTGACCAATAAAGGATAAACTGTTCTGATTTATTTTACTTCTACACTCTATTGCTTTATGATCAAACTTATTGTAGAAATAAAAAATATCATTAAAGGATGAGTGCCTTTGAGCATTTAGTTGTCTGATAGGAGTTCTTCTTGCATTATTTCTTTAATTTTGATACTTTCCATTATTCTTTTCATCTTTAGTCTTCTCAGGTTTAATAATCTTCCCTAGCTTTGAGCTTTCACCTTTCTCAAGCCCCAAACCACCTTTGTCTTTAGATTCTTTTTGACCTACAATTAGCTCATCAAGAATTGTAGAACTTTTCTTGAACTTGTCTTCATGAATTCTTGTTTTCTCCAAATCTAATCTCATATTTACTTCTTTTTCAAGCCTTGTGCACTCATCAATTTTTCTTTTTACCATAGTATTCATGTCTTATGACTTGTGGTTGTAAAGTTGAGTTGATATAATTATGTTGAAGATAATTTCGGTATCTGGAAGGTTCGTGCTTAATTTTTCTATGTGTTTTACATTAGTTTGGCCGACCTTGTGTTAAACAGTACCTTTGAAATTGATGTAGTGTGTTGGATATATTTCGATCCTCACCAAGCATGTGTTTGGGTCACCCTCATTCTATTTCCACCCTAAGATATTTTAGCACCTACCTAAATTGAATTTAATGTTGGATGGTTGACTTTGGATATGTTTCAAATTTGAAGATGGTATAAGTATAGGATGAGTTAGTGATGTAAAGCAAGAGAAAAAAGAGAGAAGTGGAAAGAAACAAAGTAGATAGATGTGAGACTGATGCGAATCAGTAAGTGAGTGTGATGTGAGTGTAGAAGATCAATGTAAAGCCTAAATATTGAGTTTCTGGATGCAGTGAGTTGAAGGTGTACTCTATCATTCAAAAATGTCTACAAGTGGTTGAGAAAATTGTGGTGGATTTCTCTATTGCATTGAGATTGCCTTCTCTCTGTAAAATATCACTTTTATCTTCTTTGTATCTTTGTGGCAGTGAGCCCTCTAGGTTGTTAGCCTTGTGGATAGTGAGTCATGATCCGGACAGTGAGTCCTTGTTTTGGCAGTGAGCCTTTTGTAATTTATTTTGATATTTTCTATAGTGCACGAGTTAATCCTCACTGTGGTTTTTTCCTTATTGGGTTTTCCATGTAAATTTTGTGTTGTTGTGTTTGTATGATGATTTTTTGTTTCTGAACTTGCACTTAATGTTTAATCATTTAAGCAGTGTTAAGGATTTGTTTTGGTGAATGATTCAAAGGTTTAATCTGTGACAATTGATTCACCCCCCCTCTCAGTTGTCTTATTCAACACTTTGCATATTTTGGGTCATCCAATTGTAGGACCTAAAACAAAATACTTTAACAGATCACCAATCATAAAATGTATGAATCTCAAAATGTCATGCCAATTGGAGATCTTAATTCATAGACACCTGTAAAAAATCTCCCAAAATTGTAAGTCTTAACACAAATTTGTGAAGGAGCGTGGACAGAATAGGTCATACCCATTACACAGAAAATAGGAAAAACCTTATAAAGTGAGCTTATGTTATTTGAAACTTTTGAACCATTTGACCAAACCAACTGAAATTTTGAATTCAAATTCTACTATCATATATTGTCCTTCTAGATTCAATGCACCAAGATATCGTCCTTCTAGATCTACCGCATTGGTACATATTTCTATGAAATATTGCATCTTCATTTGTAGAATCTCACCTTGCAAATTTGGATGACACTATTGAGGGCATTCATCTCCTCTATGATGTCAACCTCAATGAATTTGCATCACCATTGCCATCTTTGGCTCTTGCTCTTGCCTCTCCTATATTATCTTATATTATGAAATATTATGTAGATATTCATGAGTTGGCCTATCCAACTTTGTCATCATCTAATATGTTGACATCATCTACAACAATACAAAATTCATATCGATCCAATTGTCACCATGCATCCATGGTCCATGTTCTTGAATCATATATGGTACCTGATCCATCTTATTAGCATCTATCATATATCAACATTGGCTTGGAGGTCTTTAAGCATCATTTTAATTTTAAGGCATCATTAACATTATTTCAATCTTTGGATTGTGTGCAAAATTCAAATATGTTGATCTTACTCCCTACATATTCCTATCGAAAATGGGAAGTCATCTTGCACGTATATGTGGTGTTGTTTCTTCTCAAGAGGAAAAATGTTATTCAATAATAATGGATCATCTTCAGCATCCTATTTCAAGCATCTACCAACACTACAAGCATAATTTTGATAGGAGGTTGCATGGTTTCTCTTCTTTTATCAAATTTTGGGAGGAAGCATTTCCTCACATGGAATTTTTAACTTCTTGATTTCTAAGGGGTCACATAGACCTCTCTTTTCTCTCTTATGGGGGAAACATCCATTGTAAATTGTGCTATAAGTAGTCTTTGGGGGTCATCATGAGTTCTACATCTATCACTTATCTTCTTCACTTGTACATTTTATTGCATTTTCATCATTTCTCTTTTCAAAAGGAGTTTTACTTCCCACTAGGTTTTCTCCTTTTCTCAATTTTGTGGGAAATTTGTACATGATTACCTAACATGGCCTAGTATTCGAGACACATCATCATGCATACATTACTCCCTAAGGTACACTTAGGGGGTGTTAATGTAAATAGTATCTTTATCCATTTAGTTAGGATGTCACTTTTTCTATTAAATTAACTTATTCTTAATCATAGCTTAAGTTTACTTAGGTTTATTATGCTTTTGTATCACTTCATAGCATTGATCTATGTGTCCTCATCATTTGAGACACCTATTTACACTTGTGCATTTGCAAAGTGGGCTCACAAGTGTTGCACATTTAGAGGGTTAGTCAATTGTTTATTATTACCTTTCTACCTCACCTACCTTGCCTATATATGGAAGGTTTTTCATTGTATTTACACACTCTTTATTTTATATTGATAGACATACTATTGTTTTCATATTTTCACTTGTGAAATGTTATCAATTCGAGCTCTTTGATCTTGAAATTCTCCAGCACATTTGTTACTTGTACATGATTATTTTTCATGTATCCTCTCTTTTGAAGAGGGGTTTTTTCCATGCAGTTTTTCTCATTTTCTTCGTTTGTGAGAGATCATTTGTAAATGGGTACTTAACATGGCCTTGTATTCGGGATTCATCCTTGCATTTTTTCATCATTTCCATAAGAATTCTCCCTAATTTTCACTTAAGGGTGGGTGTTGGTGTGAATAAGATATTTTACCTATCTAATTCATTAGTAAGTCTTACATGTTAATTTTACTTAATTCCTAAGAATCTTTCTACAAGTATTAAGTGTCATGTGATCTTATCTTACCTTGGCATTTCATTCTTGATCCCTAGTTCATTTAATATTAGTTGAGTTAGTTGTCTCATTTTATAAGATTAAGACACATGTCATAATATTTTATAATCATATCTCTCACCTTGATTTTATAAGAAATCCCATTGCACACTTTGTATCATATAATATCAAGCAAGTTATTTATCTTGTCATACTCTCTTGTGGAAGGTTATCTTTGTTTTGCAAGTGATTCTAGGGTCTAACCTGATTTTTAGCTCCCACATGTATATATACATATTGTATTAACAAAAAAGTGTCCCTTTTTCACTTAATTTTAGAATAATTAATATTAAAATGAGCTTAATTATTCCTTGATTTAGTGTTGTAATGTGTTATACATATTCACATTAATTTTAGGGCCCTTCTAAATAAAATGGACTTAATTGTGCCTTATTTAGAGTGATGTAAAGTGCGCCTTTACACTTTCACCCTAATCTAGGGCTTTATTAATTAATTGAGCTTAATTTTCCTTAATTGTCCCCTTTAATTCAAATCCAAGCCTAACTAAATACAAATTCTGAGAGATAAAACTTGACATTCATAAATGCCATTACACAACACTTAATTTTGGAAAGTGTGTGTCCTAGGTAGGTGACCTAGGACCCATTCACCGCATGGTGAATGGGTCCTCACTTAGACATAGGACCCCTCTTTGAAAAATGTTTTTAGTGGTATTTTAATGATTTCAAATCTATAATTCAATGACGGCTTGTGATATTTGAATTTCGAAAATTAATTATATGTATAAATATAAGGTTATTTCACACAGTTTCATCTAAGCTTTCAAGTGTTCAAGCCCTAATAGAAAACTTATGATCAAGAGAGCATCCAAGATCAATTTATAAGGCATTCAAGGGTATTTTTAAAGATTATTACAGAAATCAAGATTCATTTCATCATGTCAAATATTTAGTGCATCATGCATGTTGTTGAGCTAATGTGTTGATGTAGCATTCAAGATCAAATTCAAGCATATTCAAAGCATTTTTCCATATCAAGTTCATGATCAAGATCTAAATTCATTGAGGCCACTTCATACTAGATTGCAAATTTGTTATCCAAGGTTCAATTAAGGTGTGGTGAGTTGTGACATAGTATTTGTTCATTCATCATTCCTTTATCCATTGTTTCATTTCAAGGTTTAATTACCAAAATAGGGTTTGACCAAGGCAAACCTTTATTCCCTAACAAAATAAAAAAAATCCCTCCTTTGATATGTGATTGTAGGTTTCAGATTGAAGATCAAAATTGCAAAATTTTCAAAAATACAAAGAAAGTTGTCAAATCACGAAAATTAAGCTACAGGATTATTTCCAACTTTTTGACAATGTCCAACTAGAATCTGGAAGTACAGACTAAGAAGAACAAAGCCCAAAAACTAAATTTCCAGAACCCTAACCAGGATCCATTCGCCATACGGTGAATGAGTTCTCAATGAGGTTTGAAAAAACACTTTTTATAATAGGTACACAAAATTTGACCCTCTCTAAATTTTCCTTTTGACTACTATTAGAGTCTGATTTGATATATGTTATTGATTTACACATTATTGATTACATATTGAATGAAATAGAGTGAAATTGGTTCATCATTTGGTTTCATTATGGTGTACCTATTTTCCTTTATTTCATTTTGGTGAACCTGACGTTTTGAGAATTGTAATTTTCTAATTTTGGAGTCTATTTTCATCCTAAATTTAGATCTTACATTCATTTGCATTGAATTAGGTCTCATTTAAGGTGTCTACTTTGCATTACATCTAGGGTTTTAGGATTACATTGTTTGCATTTTTTAAATCTAGAAAATATAAAAAATTAGTCATCTTGCATATCATTTACATCATAATAATTTGCATTTGAAAATTGAAACAAAATTGCATATCAAACTAGGTCTTCTAGGTTATCATTTTGTCATAATTTTCACTTGCATATCACATTGAATTCACAAAAAATTGAAATTGAATTTTGTTGTTACAAACCTAAATTTGAAAACCACTGGAAAACACTTTTAAAACTATAAAAATTTGTTTCAAAACCCTAATCTAGGACCCATTCACCCTAGGGCGAATGATTCCCTGATCAGGTCATAATTTGAATTTTTGAGCATTAAAATATACATTTGTGTGCTTTTCTTTGCTGCTGTCAGATTTTTGTTACTGTTTGTTGAGTTTTTATTCATCAATTTGATCATATCTAGCTTAATTTGATAATTTAATGCATTTTTTATTTCAAAATTACATTCACAAGATTTCATTTTCAGATTGTTGCATAGTGTAATCAGAAAATTAACTTCTTTAGAATCTGAAAATTATATTTACACATTGCATTCTAGGTCATTGCATTTCACTTTACCCTCTTTCCATTTTGGGTTGAGCATTGATTTTTTGAAACTTGTATGAGCTTTCCAACTTGGTGTCCTATTAGAAATACTATTGTGAGACCTACTTTGAGACTCATGTCATCCTGCGATACACCATTCATCATGGATATTGGGTTTTGTAACTCTCTTTCTAATAGTTTTGATATTCAACCCCCTATGAATCATAGTATTCATACTTCATTTCCCATGACTTCCTTACCTACAACCAATATGCATGATGTTAACAACACCATACCTACCATGACTAGTTGTACTCAAGCTTTGGGGTATACCCAAATCCAAGGTGAAACTTCAATTCCTCCTACAATACACATTTCCATTCCTACATACACTAGTACTCAAGTTACCACAACCATTCAATCTACTAGCAATGTTAACACTTCCTTAGGTATTTCCACAAGGAATCCTTCCAGCCTTGTGCATTCAAATATCATATCTCCTCAACCATCCTCTCTCACAAACTTCATTTTCACTTGCCCTCTACATACATACACCACTCCACCTTAATCCCCTCCACCTTACAATAACAACAATGATGTTGTCACTAACATGGTTTTGCAAAACATGTCAGCCCTTCAACAACAAATCACAACCATAATCAAAACAAAAATGGTAAACCTTCACAATACATCAAAACTAACCCATTATCCCTATAGATATTGAGAACACAAAAGCCACAAGTTATAGAAGTTCCTAAATTTGAGAAATATGGTGGGAAAGGAGATATTTTTAGCCATGTTTCCACTTATACATCCCTATGTGGTGACTTTATTTTTTAAGACAAACTCTTGGCTAAACTATTCCCTAGATCATTAAAGGATATTGCTTCAAAGTGGTTTTGCTTTTTACCGAATAACTCAATTGGTTCATTCAATGAGCTTATTGATTCCTTTTACAACCACTTCCATATTCACATGGGTCCCAAGATGACCCTTGTTGATT
This sequence comes from Sequoiadendron giganteum, assembly GCA_007115665.2. Taxonomy (NCBI): domain Eukaryota; kingdom Viridiplantae; phylum Streptophyta; class Pinopsida; order Cupressales; family Cupressaceae; genus Sequoiadendron; species Sequoiadendron giganteum. The sequence continues at coordinate 200,982,109 of CM021102.1, read as the reverse complement.
TAATGGCGTGCAAGCAAAATGATTATGAAAAAGTTATTGATTTCATAGCATGCTATCAAATGCTTTATTCATAACTAAATGTTAAGATTCCTCATGCCAACATTCAACAAATGTTTATTGCCAATTTACAAATAAAAATACAAACCAAACTTGAGATGTTGAAATTCCCATCCTTCACGCAATTATGTATAACCCTTTGTAATTATCAAAATTCTTCTTATAGTCATGATGTGAAAAATACCCCTAATCATCCTGGAAAGTCTAAATTTGCACCTCAAAATAGTTACCAACCTTTCAAGAAACAAAATAGGGTTGTTTTACAACTTAATTCCCTTCAACCAAATTAACAAGTGGATAACCAAGTGGTTGTCATAAAGACAAAGAATTCATATGTCTTTGCAGATAGGAATAGAAAATTTAATCCTCCACTCAACACCCATCATAATATCATGTTGTAGCTCGTGGAAAAGAATATGCTTTCCTTACCTCCTTTCCAAGCTCCTAATCCTAATAAGCCATTACCCATAAACTATAGACCAAATTCTTATTGCTATTACCACCAACAAAATGGACATGATATGGAATATTGTAAGCATCTTAAACATCTTGTGCAAGACCTCATTGGTTCTAATCATGTTCTAATTGGAGGTGTGAATGATCAAGGTAATAATTTTGTAGCTCCTCCTAACCAAAATTTACAAATATTTACAGATCCCATGCCAAAACATACTATTTCATTTGTCAAAGCTAGTGAAACAAAGAATGATGTGATGAATGTTGAAACGAATGATCAAAACATAAAAGATGAAAATGCAAATGAAGTGGTTAAAGTGGTATCATTTATCGAAGCTAAACCTCGTAAGGGCTCAACCAAAATGCCTCTTCATATTGCTTTCTCAAAAAATGATATAATCAAACATGCACCTGATGGTCCTCTTTACATAGCTAGAAGAATCAATGAGAAACCTACTAAAGGGATATTAATTGATCCCCTGTGTGGAGAACGTGATCACTAAAGAATTCCTATTTTTGCATGAACTTTATCAACATACATGGATCAAAATGCATAATGGTTTTGCTTGTCCTTCCTATAATGGGCTCAATAAATATCTCTCTAAAATTCAGACTGAAAACATTAAATGTCTCATTCACCATCATCCCTTTGTTGGACCAATTTCGTGTGAAGTTAGGCTATCCATGGCTTTTCTCCACAAATTTCATCCTGTCAATTGTGCATAAAAGTTTAAATTTTTCCTTTGGCAATGAAATCTTTACTATACATCATAATGGCTTTAATCTTGTGTCTACCCATGGGAAATTTTCATTAGATTTCTTTTGGCTTGAGCCTATTGAACCTATTATACCTCATGAGGACTACTTTTTCAAATCATATCAAAATTTTAAGGCAAAGCACATAGAAAAATTATCCCTTAGAAAAATGTCTCGACCCATGATTGAGACACCTATCATTGATGAACTAATGATTGAATAAAAAGCCCTTCTAAATATCCAAGAACAACCTATGAAAAATCCTGCTACCATTTCCTATAAGAGACCATGAGACAATCACATCAATCTCATTGTGCCTCCTAAAATCAAACAAGTTTACAAAGCTAAAGAGAAAATGGTTGAAAAATATCCTATGGTTCCTTTCGTTCCTCCCATAAGGGAAGAAAAGAAACTAATGGTTGACAAACCCGCTCCTACACAATCACAAATTGACAATAGATTAAAATGAAATCAAAATGCTAGAAAGTTTAGGCATAGATGACATACTATTTCTCATATGTTACAAGCTAAAGAGGAAAAGAGAAACACACAAAATCAAAATTCGAACTTGCCTAAAGCCATGCATGATGATTTTATACCTTCACCACAACGTAAACAAGAACCTTCCAAAGACATTATCATTCAACCTCCTTGTTGCAAGTATGGATGTGTTTGGTGGTGTCATTAATGTTGTAATTGATGTCAACATAGTTTAGGTTGGTTACAGATGGTACTTGTATAGTTGATATATTGTAGAAGTGCTTAGAGTACATGGAGCTATATTTAAGAAGTTGTAGTTGTGTTTTTTCCAAGTGCTTTTAAGAAAATTTGAGAAATAATGAAGACAGTGTTGAAGTATGTTTTCTGAGTGTGCTCTGATATTGTGCTCTAAATTTCTCCTGTGTTGATCCTGTGCCTATGTGGATTTGTAACTATGTTCATGAGCTTCAATAGATAATATATTCTGAGTTTTAGCTTTTGGTTTGATGCAAAGTAAAGTTTGTGTTCACCTATGTGAACTAATTTGGTAGAACCATCTGTTTGTGGACTAGGAGAAATGTTTTGGCTCTGCAGTCTTCTGATATTTGGTTCCAGGTCTTACAGATCTGGGAGATGATTCATTTTGACGGTTTTTGTAATACCCTCAGTTTTTCCTTCTGGTTGGATAGTGTGCCCTTGTGTTGTTATGTTGCTTTGATGTATTTCTGGATATTCAGATACCTTTTTATGTTGTAATTTTCTATTAGTACCTTGACTATGGTACTCGGTTGTATTTGATCGCTATTTATAGAGCGACGTTAATGTTATATTTTGATGTGATGGTAGTTAATATGATGTTATCTTTATGACATGTGTTTTTAATTAGCATAGTGGTTATTTGAATTAAAGATGAATATGCTTTGAATTATATCAACATGTTAGAATTGTCAGTTATTTACAGTGTATTGGTGAAGAGGACGGTATCGCATCACTCGCTTGCAAGTGCCCTACGATCCTGTGATTTCTTCTTCACGGTGTGTATTTTATGCTGTTCAGATTATATGTTGTTGTTTACTTGATTTGTAGGTTCACAGGTATAGGACATCAACTCCACCTAATTTCATAGGTGAGAGCGTGTTCAATACCCAACGGTATTCGATTAGGAGATTGTAGCTAGGTTTCCATGTCAAGTCGTCACCCTAGTCCTTGTATGTCGTCAGTTGTTTGTCAGGTTGTGTTGCTTTGGTTTATGTGCCCTCTCTTCGTTATTTAATTACAAGTTAATTTGGGTGATTTAAAGGGTTTAATGTATTTAAGTTGGTTATGGAATTAATTGGTTATTTGTGGAAAATGTTATTTAAAAGTTATTAAGTTAATTTAATTTAATTAATAAAATAATTTAATATTGGATTAAACTTATTTTATTGAATTAATTAAATTAATTAATTTGAGTTAAGCAATTTCATTTTACAGATTATTTGAATATTTGTTGAAAATTAAAAATTGAATTGAAAGTCAATTGAAAGTTTGAATTCAAAAATTGGAAAATTAGGATATTTTGCATTTCTGTTTTCTGAAATTTATTGCAGTGGTTGAATGAGATATTTTTTGGGGATATTTTTGGAAATTCATTATTATTGAAATTCTGGTTTTCATTTTTGGATCTGGGAGTTTTTGGAAAAGTTTGAATTTGTGTGAGGAAAAATATTTCATTTTTGTGGGTTTTGGATTGGAGTGGTGAAATTTGTTGAACTAAAGGGGGAATCATGGAGGAAGCTGAGCATCGTCTAGATCTCCTCTCAACTTCTGAAATCAGGTTCATTCAATTAGATAGTTTCATTTTGAAATATTTTATGGTTTGAATATGCCTTGGAAATCATTTAAATTTTGGTTGAAGATTGCAATTAGAAAACCTAGGTTGAAATTCTAAATTTATTGCAAAATCTCTTTATTGAAAAAAATATTTCTTCGATAAAATTTTGGTGTTCTTGGCTGGAAATCAATCTTATTCCTTCAATTACATTTGTAAATTTATTTTGAGAATATATATATATATATATATATATATATATATATATATATATATATATATATATATATATATATATATATATATGTTTATTCCTCCTTATTTATGTTTAAAAAATTTTAATTTATAAAAGGGGTATGTTGTTTAAAATTTTGGAAATAAACCTCCCCTTGTTTAAAAGTTTAAATTTGGATATTTTTGGTGAAGAAAATCCGCAAGCTTTATTTTTTTTTTTAAATAATAAAAATAAAAATGAATTTTAATGGGGGGCTGGGGGCTCAACCCCCACCACACCTCCCATGGAGGGGAGTGGAGGGAGTCACGCCCAGCATGCCCCTCCCCACTCCCTTAAACTCCTATGGCCGGCGCAGTTGCCACCGTCGTCAATGGTCGGTTGTGCAAGGCACAGTCGCGCCACTCGCAAAGGTGGACGACTGTGCTTTGCATAGTCGCCACCGCCGGCGTTGGCGCTGCCGCCACCTAGTCCGGTCTCCACCTCCACCCCACCAAAAGAAACCCGCCACCCTCCTCTAAGCGCCGCCCCTGTCAAACAAACTCGTGGCGAGTGAGAAATTCGCGGCGGCTAAGGAAATCCGCCCAGCCCTAACCCTAAACCATGCGACCCGCAACCCAAGATAGCTACCCCTTGGCTTGGGTATGGCACGCGGCCCGAGGCTTGGAGTGGGTTATAAAATTATAAAATATAAAATAATAATGCATAGTCAACTTTTAGTTTAATAATATTTAATATTATAGTTATAATATTAAAATATTACTATGTGTTATATTTAATATAATATGTGGTAAATATTTAATATTATAATATATAGTATTATAATATTGTTTATATAGTTAACTTATTTAATATAATATTTAATTGTAATTTAGGGCTTTAACTTGGATATATTTATATAAATTAAAATGTCGTTTTAATTGAAGGCATGTTTTAAATTTAATGAAGGGAATTAGGTATTGATTAAATTAATCGCATAATTTAAATGTGATTGTGAAAGTGGAAACGATACATCTTCAATCAAACTATTGTTCATAATTTTAGAATAATAAATTGGATGAAATATATTATATTGATGTTAAATAATTTGTTTTATATTAAGTTATATTAAATTGTTTTGAAAATGAATATGCCAAGTAGAGGAAACGTTTATTCGTTTTTAAATGTTATTTTCTGAATGATCAAAATAAGTGTTTAATTTATAAATATTGGAAACATTTAAATGATGTAATTTTGATTTAAATTATGCTTATGTCTGAAAGGGACATTATTAAATTAGTGTTAGTATGGAAATAATCTATCGAGCTTTACTAAAAGACGTGGATTTAGGAAATCCGAAGTAAAGTTAACTCTGATTAAACTGCTTGTCTCTTCTGATTGTCGTCTTGGGAAGTGGGTTAAATGTGTTGTAAATTGGTAAGTCTTCCAGATGGTCTGTCGCTTGTGAGGGTTGGATTTTGTAATGTGTGCCTCCTTGTCAGGAGCGGTTTTGTTAATGTTTGTACCTCCTTGATTTAGGGGCGGATTATGGGATCCGTGTTCCCTTGTTTGGAGTTGATTTTGTAATGTGTGACTCCTCGTCAGGAGTTGTCAGGAGCCATTTTGTTATTAATGTTTCCTCCAGTGTTTGGAGATGGGTTCATCTTTGTCAACTCCTGAGAAAGGAGTGTACGTATTATCTTGTTTTTTGCACCTTGGTTCCATAGATGTTTGTTTGGATGGTGTGTGTGAGTCGTCGTAGAAGAGTGGCTTGCAATGGGGGCCAGCACACGAAGTGGTGCCAGGATAACTCATTGTAAGTTATTTAATCAAGTGATAACTAAAATAATACTTAGAAGTTTACGACTAACTTCTCACTAATCAAGATTTTTAAATGCATCACTCATGGACCTAAGTGCTCAGTTAGGCTTGGGATGAAGTGAGAAGGCTTGTAATGGCAAGGTCATCTATCTTGTCTGTACAAAAGGTATTTGGCTCCGCATGAGTGAGTGTGGGGGCTGGGATTCGATAAAGGTCACCAGGATAACCCTTGTCTTGTGGGGGGTCGAAGCCTAGGAAGTTTCCCGAGGATAACCCATGATGAGCTGTGCGATGACACTCTATCTAGGACAACAGTCAGTATTTGTTTATCATGGGTATGGTTTACGTAACATACCTGATGTGACCATATTTGGTGTTCAATTATTATGTGGGTATGGTTTCCTTAACATACCTTGTGTGACCATTGTTGGCATTCGATTATTGTGTATGGTTCTCATAACACACTTATCTTGCGTTATATCTGGAAGCATTGTGACCTTGTTAGAGTCGTACCTGAGTTGTACTTATGTTGCACTTGTTTTGTACTTATGTTGTACTTTTTTTATTCTAGTGTTTTACTCTTGGTGTGTGTGCATTGTACTTGGGTGGCTCGTGTGCTTGGTTGTGTCAGTTGGTTCAGCTATGTTAGCCTGTGCCTAGAGGTAGATTGTCTTAACTAGGATTCCTGGTTACTATCTCTTAGCACGGGGGGTGGGCCTTTGGGTTCCACTTGGTTGGGTGGCATGCACCTAAATCCGTTGGGTTCCTTCTTCATGTTCATGTGGACGAGACTTCCAATTGGAGAGCTTGTTGGTTTTAGTATCGGTCTCTTGCTTTATTTCATTTCAAGTGTTCTTGTATTATTTTACCCCTCAATTGTTATCGAGGTGGAAGTTGTAATTGTAATCTCATTATATTATTGATCTTGCCTCATTCGAGGAATGAGTGTTGTAATCTTATTGGTTAATTGGATAAATGAAATTGATAATTATCTCTTATGCTTGATTAAAATTATTTTATATGGAATGTATGTGCTTAATTTATTTAGTAATTAAATGACATGGTTTAAATCATGTTTTTTGTTTGGGTTCTATTTAACCTTTGTCTCGTAACCTTAGAGGTTGTTGGCATTAGTTAGCGAACTTGCTTATTAATTATACTTTTAAAAAAAAAAAAAAAAAATTATTTCGTTTAAATAGTTAAATGCAACTTCCTCTAGGGTTGCGTGGCGGGGCATTATAGTTTTTGTGTTCTGACAAACGTGCTTGTGATTTGGCACTCTGGAAGACCTGCTCTAGAGCTCTTGTGTGTTGTTGGTTGGTCTAGTTGGACTATTGAAAATTTTTCTATGAATGAAGTTTTTTGTAGTTGTTGCAGATGTACCTAAGATATTCTCAGAGATAATAAATTTTTTGGTGAAGCATGTTGAGTGATCCACAAGTTATCATCTTGTTGGAGATGTGCGTACTTCAAAGATAATTATAGTTTTCATTAGGTTTGGTTGACCTAGTGTCTACATGTTACATTAAGTTTTTGCATCGAATTAAGGAAGCGTATGATTGATCCAAGATGTTTTTTTGGGTCCTAATTAAATATGTAATTGGTCCTCTCTCATTCTTATGCACCGCAGGAATGTTGTATAGCTGACCTTGGAGAATGTTTCTAAGGTTGAAGATGGTATAAAATCAAATCAAGTTCTTGTGAATTGATCATCCATCATCCATGAATCAAGAAAGCAAGAGAAGTGTGTGAACAAGTGCAAAGAGTAGAGTGTGGAAGAGCGAATTGAGGCAACAGTACTTTAAGGTGTTAGATTCCTGAAAGTAGTGAGCTAACGGTTTCTAAAATCATCTGATCAAGTTGTGAATGTGTGGAACCCTAGTGGTGGATCTTTATTTTTCTTTTCTTTTTCTGTAGGAAGTGAGCATCTTTCTAGACAGTGAGTCCTTTGAAGGCAGTGAACCCTTGTATCTAGGCAATGAGCCTTTGTATCTGGATAGTGAGACCTCTAGCAGTGAGCCTTTGTATTTGGTATTGCATTATTACTATATAGTGAGTTAATCTTTGTCGTCATTTTTCTCTCATTGGGGTTTCTACATAAATCTGGTGTCTCTGGTGTTTGCTTTCTATTATTTTCATTTCATTTTTACACTTAATAATAGATTGAAGTTAAAGTGGAATTGATTAAGTCTAGAAGTAAAGTAATTTGATACAACTAATTCACCCCCCTCTTAATTGTCATTTGTATTTCAACAATTGGTATCAGAGCTCTGGTTCCTCAGTGAAAAGATTAACCACTTGAGGTAGATCATATGGCGCACAAGTTGCATATTCTTATTTTTGATGGAGCTGATTACAGTGATTGAAAAGAACAAATGAGAGATTATTTCGTTTTTCTTGGTTTCAAGACCTATAAGGCTATGGAGACAAAGTATGTGATACCAGCAATTGGTCCTTCCTTTGCTGATGAGATTGCAGCTTATGAGGAGAATGAAAAGGCAAGGTATGCTATCTTCAATGCTCTATCTAAAATTGAAAGAACAAAAGTTATTTCTCTAGCTACTGCTCATGAAGTATGGGAAAAATTCAAAGATATTTATTAAGGAAATGATAGCGTAAAGTTGTCGAGGAAACTAATTGCTAAGTGAAAATTTGAGAACCTGAGAATGGAAGAGGGTGAAGATATTGCGAGCTATAGAAACTAAAATCAAGAATCAAGGTGGTACCATGTCAGATGAAAATATAATTGAGAAGATCTTGATGACCCTACCAAACAATTACAATGACAAAGTATCTATTATTGAAGAATCATATGATCCGAATACATTTACTAAGGAACATCTATTTGGTGTCTTGACTGCATTCGAGATGAGAAAATTTGCAAGAGAGAAATAGAAGACTGAAACACCCTTTAAAGCAATGAAGATGGGAGATGACTCGGATGATGATGATTCAAAATATTTGGAAGCAAATTTCACAAGGATATTGAAGAAAGGTATTGGTAAATACAAAGGTAAATTTCCCTTCAAGTGTTTTAGTTGTGGAAAAATTGGTCATTATGCATCAAGATGTCCTAATAGAGCTACACACAAGAAGAATAAGGATAATAATAACAATCACAAAGACAAAAAGGATACGAAGTTCAAGAAATTGTATTATGTCAAAGAAGATGAAGGAATTTCTGATGATGAATCTGACTTTGAGGAGGATAAGGATGAATGTTTATTTCTAGCCCTCAAATATAAAGTTGTATCTACTAACCATGGAAGATGTGCAAAGGAATCTGGTCTGAAGAGCAAGAAGGATGAAACAGAAGGTACTCTGGTGACTGTTTTTCATGCTAGACAGGATGAAGAATTTTGGGTAATTGACAATGGGTGTTCAAATCATATGACTTGAGATAAGAGTAATTTCACTAAACTTGATAATTATGACGGAGGAATAGTTATGTTTGGAGATGACTATGGTGCTAAGATTGTTGGTAAAGGAACAATTTGTTTTGATGGGAAACATAATACTAATGATGTCTATTATGTTAAGGGTTCAAGCCATAATCTCTTAAGTTTTGGACAAATGTGTAGTAAAGGTTTTAAGCTTGTGTTTCCGAATAACACTTGTGAGATCAGAAAGGGATCTCGAACTATGGTAGTAACTGGAAGAACTCATGGAAACATCTATCAACTTAAGGGTGGTGATGGTCAGTGTTTTGTTTCTTAGATTAATGAGAGTTGGCTCTAACACCTGAGGATGGGACATGTGAATTTTGATAATCTGATTAGTATCAGTTCTAGGGAAGTTGTCAGAGATATGCCTAGAATCACAAAACCTTCAAATTCAATTTGTAGAAGTTGTCAGTTAGGAAAACAAACAAGAAATAGTTTTAAAGGAAAGGAACAATCATCTACCAGAATGTTGGAATTAATTCATACAAACCTCTGTGGTCGTACAAGAATAGGAAGCCTTAATGGTGACAGGTACTTTATGCTCTTGATTGATGATTACTCTAGGATGAAATGGGTTACATTTCTTAGAGAGAAATCTTTGGCTCTTGATAGATTCAAGGTCTTTAAGGCAAGAGTAAAAAATGAGGCACACCTAAAAATCAAATGTTTAAGGTCTTATAGAGGTGGAGAATTTACTTCTAGAGAGTTTAATGCATTCTATGAAGAACATGGCATAAAGAGACATTATTCTGATCCTAGAACCCCTCGATAGAATGGAGTTGTGGAAAGAAAGAACCGGACTATTCAAGAGGCTGCCAAAACCATGATGAAAGAAAAAAATGTTCTTCATGTGTATTGGAGAGGAGAAATCCACACTGTTGTTTACATTCTTAATAGAGTTCAAATCAGAGGTAATAGCACTAAAATCCCTTATGAGTTATGGAATGGTAAGACTCCTACTGTTAAATACTTTAAGGTATTTGGAAGTAGATGCTACATTAGAAGAGATGATGAAAATCTTGGAAATTTTGATGCTAGATGTGATGAAGGAATTTTTCTTGGATATTCAAATAATAGAAAGGAATATAGATGCTTTAATAAGAGATTGGGGAAAATAATTGAAAGTGTTAATGTGAAGTTTGATGAAGCTATGTATAGACCAGTGAAAATAAATGAAGTTGAACCTGATGATCCTATATGTGGGAAAGTGCAAGAAGAAGAAAAGGAAGAGAAAGAACAAAGTGATGAAAAGGATATTTTATAACCTACACCTAAGACTCCTAAATATGTATAGAGAAATCATCCAGAGGAACAGATAATTGGAGACATAAGTGAAGGTGTGAAGACAAGAAGCAAAGTGGTTGAGGTAAACTTGTGTTTACTTTCTAAGATAGACCCTAAGATTGTAAGTGAGGCATGTAATGATGAAAGTTGGGTTAGAGTAATGAAAGAGGAACTACAACAAATAGAGAAGAATGAGACATGGGAACTAGTCCCTAGACCTACAAGAAAGAATGTAATTGGTTCAAAATGGGTATTCATAAATAAGCTAAATGAAGATGGTGAAGTGATAAGGAATAAAGAAAGACTTGTGTGCAAAGGATATTCACAAGTTGAAGGATTATGTTTTGAATAAAATTTTGCACCTGTAGCAAGAATGGACGCCATTCAGATGTTCTTGGAATTTTCAGCTCATAAAGACTTCAAAGTGTATCAAATGATGTCAAGTCTACATTTATGAATAGAGAACTAGAAAAAGAAGTATATATAGAGCAACTAGAAAGTTTTCAACTGTCAAAAAAATCTGATATGGTTTGCAAGTTAAAGAAGGCACTATATGGACTTAAAAAATCTCCCAGAGCTTGGTATGAATGATTGGATAAACGCTTGAAAAAGCAAGGATTGAACAAATGGTCCGCAGACAGCAATCTTTACTTCAAGGTTGAGAAAAGCTAAATGTTGATAGTTGTGGTATATGTTGATGACATTATCTCTGGTGGAAATGAAGGTATGTGTAAGAAATTTACAAAAGAGATGCAAAAATAATTTGAAATGTCTATGATTGGTGAGTTGAATTTATTCCTTGGACTTCAAGTAAATCAAACTGACAAAGGAATATTCATTTCACAATCTAAGTATGTTAAAGAATTGTTAAAGAAATTTGGAATGAATGACTCCAAACCAGTTTGTACCCCTATGGTAACTGGATGTAAGTTGAGGAAAAATGATGAATCTGCTAAAGTTGATCAGAGCATGTATAGATCCATGATTGGTGGACTATTATATCTTATTGCTACTAGATCGGATATCATGCATACAGTATGCCTAGTTGTAAGATTTCAAGCAGAACCTAAGAAAGCACATGTTATAGTGGTGAAGAGAATATTCAGATACCTTAAGGGAACTCCAGACTATGGGCTATGGTATCCAAAGGACTATGATTTCACATTGAATGCCTACACTTATGCATATTGGTTTGGCTATGTAGATGATTGGAAGAGTACAAGTGGCGGTGCATTCTTCCTTGGAGGAAGATTAATTTCATGGTTGAGTAAGAAACAAGATTAAGTTTTTTTATCCACTGCAGAAGCGGAATATATTACAGCAGCATCTTCCTATACACGGATATTATGGATGAAGAAAACCCTGAAGGAAATAGGTGTGGTGAGTGATGAACCTATCTCTATATTTTGTTACAATACAAGTGCTATAAACATTTTGAAAAATCCAGTGATGCATTCTAGGAAAAAGCACATATCTATCAAGTATCACTTCTTGAGGGAGAAGGTATTGAAGAATGAAGTTAGACTTGAATATGTACCTACCAAGGAACAAATTACTAACATATTCACCGAGGGCCTTCTGAAGGATACCTTTGAGTATCTTAGAGGGAAGTTAGGGGTTTATTCCCATCCTTCTTTGAACTAAGTACACATGGAGGTGCATCAGTCCAGTGGATTCACAGAGTCTTTTGATTTAGAATGATGAATGAGGTCTACTCTTCAGGAGGAGTAGAGAAGTGAATTGTTGCAGTATGTGATGTGGGTTTACTCCTAAGGGGGAGTGAACAAAGCTTTATATGTCAAGATTTTTCATGCATAATTTCATTTTTCATTGATGTCAAAGGAGGAGAGAGAATCATGTGAAAATTTTATGCTTGTGTAGGTTGTCACTTCTAAAAATCATGGATGTCGTCTTTGATGGTTTTTCACATCATGTGTTGCCATCAATGACAAAGGGGGAGATTGTTGCAAGTATGGATGTGTTTGGTGGTTTCATTAATGTTGTCGTTGATGTCAACATAGTTTAGGTTGGTTGTAGATGGTACTTGTATAGTTGAGATATTGTAGAAGTTCTTAGAGTACATGGAGCTATATTTATGAAGTTGTGGTTGTATTTCTTCCAAGTGTTTTTGAGAAAATTTGAGAAATAATGAAGGCAGTGTTAAAGTATGTGTTATGAGTGTGTTATGCTATTGTGCTCTGCATTTCTCATGTGTTGATCCTATGCTTGTACGGATTTTTAGATATGTTCATGAGCTTCAATGGATTATATTCTAAGTTTTAGCTTATAGTTTGATGGAGATTACAATTTGTGTTCACCGGTGTGTGAACTGATTTGGTAGAACTATTTGTTTGTGGACTGGGAGAAATGTTTTGGCTTCGTAGTCTTCTGATATTTGGTTTCAGGTCTTGTTGATCTGGGAGATGATTCATTTTGATGGTTTCTGTGTTCTAAAAAGCATGCTTGTGATTTGGCACTCTGGAAGACCTACTCCAGAGATGTTGTGTGTTGTTGGCTGGTTTGGTTGGACTGTTGAAGAGTTTTGTATGAAGGAATTTTGTTGTAGTTGTTGTGGATGTACCTGAGATATTCTCAGAGATAGTAAAATATTTGGTGAAGCGTGTTGAGTGATCCATGTGTGATCATCTTTCTGAAGATGCATGTACTTCAAAGATCATTAGTGTTTTCATTAGGTTTGGTTGACCTAGTGTCTACACTTTATATTAAGTTTTTGCATCAAATTAAGAAAGCATGTGATCGATCCAAGGTGATGTTTTGGGTCCTAATTAAATATGAAATTGGTCCTCTCTCATTCTTATCCACCATGGGAATGTTGTATAGCCGACCTTGGAGAATATTTCTAAGGTTGAAGATGGTATAAAAGCAAATCAAGTTGTTGTGAATTGATCATCCATCATCCACGAATCAAGCAAGAAAGAGAAGTGTGGAACAAGTGTGAAAAGCAGAGTGTGGAAGAGAGAATTGAGGCAACAGTATTTTAAGGTGTTAGATTCCTAAAAGTAGTGAGCTGATGGTGTTTACAATATTCTGATCAAGTTGTGAATGTGTGGAACCCTAGTGGTGGATCTTCATTTATAAATTCTTTTTTCTGTAGGCAATGAGCCTCTTTTTGGACAGTGATTCCTTTGAACATAGTGAGCCCTTGTATCTGGGTAGTGAGCCTTTGTATCTAGGCAATGAGCCCTCTGGCAGTGAGTCTTTGTATCTGGTATTGCATTACTACTATATTGTGAGTTAATTCTCACTGTGGTTTTTCTCTCATAGGGTTTTCCACATAAATCTGGTGTCTTTGGTGCTTTCTTTCTATTATTTGCATTTCATGTTTACATTTAATAACAGATTGAAGTTAAAGTGGAATTTATTAAGTCTAGAAGTAAAGTAATTTGATACAACTGATTCACCCCCCCTCAGTTGTCTTGTGCATTTCAACACTCCTATTGTGATTAATTTAGATGATGACATTGATATTGCAAAGATTGATGAATAAGTACATAATGAGTTGAATTCATTGTTTTCCTCTTCTATGAGCTTAAATGATAATTCTACTAATAAGAGTGTTGAACTTGGTGTGTGTCCTAGTTCGTCACTTGTTGTCCCTTTGGCTATTTTTTTCCCTTTTGTATATACCGATCGAGATTGGGATGTAGACAACATGCTAATAGGTTGACTCACATGTGCCTTACTAGTCTTTTATATTGTTTCATTTTTGCATGTTTCTTTATGTGATTGCATGTGCATAATGTGATCCCATGTATTTGTTTTGTTTGATGCATCTCTCTCTTTTACAATTCCTCTATATGTACCTACATTCTTCTATATGTCATAAATATTTCACCTTTTTGCATGTCTTGTGTTTTCCTTTTGGGGATGACACAAGGCATCGTGACATTTAGGTCTCTTCCATGTTGACCTGAAAGACTTTTTCTTTGTTTTCTCTCTCTTTGTGTCATTATTCCAGTTCTATAAGTATTTAGGGAATGATGACGTTTCTAATCTCTATAACAACATTATAGCAAAGACATACTGACCCTGAATCTATAGATCCCTTATGTATTTTTGGGGGAAACCCCTCCTTCCTTTTTCATGACGTAGCTTTATTTTGAAAATATGACTTGGCATAGGGCTTTCCAAAGAAGCTCTCATGTCTTAGGATTGAATATTGGCTACTTTAAAGAAATTGTGCACACCAATGGTATTAGAAACCGCTTTAAAGTGGGGGAATACACTAAAATATCTTTCAACATTTCGCATGTTTCATGGTGTGATTTTCTCTTTTCTTGTGATGCATCCATTTCTTAGTGGTGTCATTGGATTTGATGTCCTCCAAGAGTGCGATGCATTGCATTCCCTAAGTTGTAAATCTTTTACTCTTGACTTTTCCTCTCTTGGAGACATTAGGCATGATGATCCCTAAGAAGAAGACCTTACACAAATTAAGTGAAATCCTTTGAAACAAAAACATATATATAATGTTCATAAGTGTTTGGAAAAACACAGCTTTCTCACCTTGTGAAGCTCAAAACCCTAAATTCAAGGCCACCTACCATAACACACCTTTCTTTCCTATGGAGCCTTACCTAGCATTGTGGTGCCTTATTGAAGTTGTAAGGAGGATAGCTTTGATATGGTATGGAAGCCTAATATGATTCTCATTTTAGTATGCCCTCTTGTTTCGTCTTGTGGCACCTTATTGAAGTTATTACAAGGATAGCTTTGGTATGGTTAGTATGATGAGAGCTGACACATAGGCATGACTTTCGCATTGTATGGTGAGATTCGGCACAAAGGCATGACTTTCTCATTAAGCCACTTTATTGGAAGACTCATCTAGCGGACAACCTGAAGTTTCGCTACCTAAGACTGAGCGCAAACTGATACTTTAGATGTGTTCCACATCATGTTGGAAAATCTAGGCTTGATATTCTTGGTCTTTGATATCGTATGATTGTGTATCTTTTTCATTGTTGCATACATAAGTATAGTGAATGTCTACTTTAGTGTGATTTTGAAATGGGGTCATACTCTCACTAAAGTGGGGGGAAAATGTATTAATAGAAAAAATATCTATTTTTCACTTAATTTGAGAATAATAAATATTAAAATGAGCTTAATTATGCCTTGATTTAATGTTGTAATGTGTTTTACAAATTCACATTAAGTTTAGGGCCCTTCTAAATAAAATGGACTTAATTATGCCTTATTTAGAGTGTTGTAAAGTGTAGCTTTACACTTTCACTCAAATCTAGGATTTTATTAATTAATTGAGTTTAATTTTCTTTAATTGGTCCCTTTAATTCAAATCTGACATTTATAAATACCATTACACAACACTTAATTTTGGAAAGTGTGTGTCCTAGGTAGGTGACCTAGGACCCTGATTTTACATAACATTTAACATTGCCTAAAGTGTGTCCTAGGTGAGTGGACTAGGACCCAGGCGAATGGGTCCTCACTCAGAACTAGGACCCCTCCTTGAAATATGTTTTTGGAGGTATCTTAATGATTTTAAATCTATAATTCAAAGTCGGCCTATGATATTTGAATTTAGAGAATTAATGACAAGATATGTATAAATATAAGGTTATTTTACATAGTTTCATCTAAGCTTTCAAGTGTTCAAGTCCTAATAGAAAACTTATGATCAAGAGAGCATTCAAGAGAAATTTATAAGGCATTTAAGGGCAGATTTGAAGAAGATTATTATAGCAATCAAGATTCATTTCAGCATGTCAAAGATTTAGTGCATCATGCATGTTGTTGAGCTAATGTGTTGATGTAGCATTCAAGATAAAATTCAAGCATATTCAAGGCATTGTTTCATATCAAGTTTATAATCAAGATCTCCATTCATTGAGGCCACTTCATGCTAGATTGCAGATTTTTTATCCAAGGATCAATTAAAGTGTGGTGAATTGTGACATCGTATTTGTTCATTCATCATTCCTTTATGTATTGTTTTTGTAGGTGTAAATAAGTAAACAAAGTAAAAACACTTTTTAATGAAACATTGTATCAAAGATTAAACAAATAATATAATCTAAAGCAAGAAATCTACTGAAAGCGTTTCATTGTCTCCTATCTTTAAAGATTTATTAAGCTACAGTGCTCTTAGATTTAAATGAAACACTACAACTGTTAAAATGATAATATAAAGAACAGAATGATGTTGATGCAATGATGTGATGCTATATGATAATGCTAAGTGATAAAAGAAACTACTATAACATGAATTGACATGAAAATTGATGGATGAAGCTACAGGAGGCAGCCATGATTATGATTCTCAAATGCTAGATGCTTGAATTGCTTGAGGCTTTAGGCTTGATCTTTGAATTCCTACAGAGTAAGATTGCATAAACTTGATAATCTAGGATCCTTTCTTTGTTGAATGAAATTGTATTTATAGATTTCTCGGCAGCAGCTTTGCATAGGGATAGCAAAGAGAGACTTGGATTCAATCCTCTGATTGAATGGTGAGAGATGGAGGAGATGGAGAAGATTTTGGGGATTGTCTCTACCCATGAAAACACTAGGCAAGAAGGTAGGAAGGATTGATGGAGGATGATTGAGAGATGAAATTCCAATTTATCTCCAATTTGTCTCCAAAACTTCCCGTGAAGCTTGAATCAGTTAATTTGACATATTTTTTGACATTAATTAGACATAGGATATCTAATTTGATTTTGAAGAAATATAAAGGAATATTCCTTATGCCTTTATTTAAATATTTTTGATTTATTTAAATTAGCAAAAGAGGGATAAATAATTTAATAGAACAAACTATGGAATTTGTTTATTAAATCAAAATAGAAAAATAATAAAGTGTTTAATCTTTATTTAATTAATTTAAGATTTGATGTGATAGAATAAAATAGGGAAATGATAATTAAATCAAACAAAGTATTTTGTTTATTTAATTAAATGGAGATAATAGAAGAATTGGAAGAATTTAAATGTGAATGTGAACGTGAACTATATAAATAAATATTTTTATTTATTCAATAGTAGAGGAATTTAGGATAATTAATCAAATAATTCATATTTCATTAATCGGATTCTCCACACCAATTTTAGGTCTATACATTTTGCCCCTCTTTGAAGTAATGTGTTTACGCATTGCTTCAAAGAAAATTTTGTTGTTACTACTAGTATTGATGAAAAAAAAAATCAGTATGCCCCAGACATGCCCCAGATATTGATTTTCAAATAATGATAGATATATGCCCCCTCGGGAGATAAATTAATAATTTTATGATTTTTTTGGTTTTTTTATTTTTTAAAAAAATTCATGATGTTTTTCACGAAGATTTGATGAAGAAATAATTTATCTCCTGACATTGATGAAGAAAATTTAGCCGATGGATGAATTTCAATTAATTTCATAAAAATAAAATTAATTAAAATAAAAGAAAACCTCTCAAAAATCCCTTTTGAAAAACCTATATAAAGTCAAAAATGTCCTTTTCACCCTCATTTGTACTTTTTGACTTTGCAAACCTAGTGAGAGAGACATTTGAGCCAGCTAGAGCAAGATGTTGATTCCCTACCACACCCACTGATTCGAGCGTTGTCGACATCACCAGTGGCCGGTCATCTACAGACCTCTAGTACATACTCGTAATCCACGTCGTAATTTGTGCTTTCTTGATTTTTGTGCCTTTTTCATTTTTGCCATGTTTTTTGTAGTTTTAGTGCTTCAATGTCGCGTTGTAGCACTTTGCACTCCGATGTAGCACTTTCATTAGCTATTGTAGCACTTTGATAAATTAGTGCTTCCGTTAATTTCTCTAGCACTTTCATAGAATACTTTAGCGCTTTCAAGAATGAGCGCTTAGATAGATTGATTTAGTGCTTCAATGCCTAAATGTAGCGCCTAGAAAGTTCTAGCGCTTTGATGCAATAAGTTGGTGCATAGATAGTCTGTTATAGTACTTTGATTAAAGTAGTGCTTTGATGGACTGTTATAGTGCATTGATGCGATGAAATAGCGCTTTTGTTTTGTTAGTGCATTGGATGCCTTTTATAGCGCATTGAATCACCGAAATAGCACTTTTGGATCTTTAGCGTTTAGGGTGCCTGTTTTAGCGCATCTGAATGATGAAATAGCGCTTTTGACTCTTAACGCTTTGGATGCCTATTTTAGCGCATCCATGTTAGATTTAAATATTTTGACACAGTTAACTTTGATTTCGTCAATTTCGATTATGTCCATTCTTTGGTTTGGTATGATTTGATTATCCAAATTCCATAATGACTGATTCTAATGATTAATAAGACTTACTCTCATGATAAGCGATAAATAATCTCATTGGTGATGATCCTCATGATAGGTGAGGAGTGATTTCATAGCTGATAAACCTCATGATAGGTGAGGTTAGTTCATGTTTGTTTATGGATTTTGATCAAAAATTCATACCAAAATTTGATTGGATTTGATAGTAGAATGACTTGTGATTTTTTTTTAACATAGTGCACTGATTTTTAAACCTTTTATAATGATAGGAGCGTCTGGGTAACCTCCATATCCGAGAGAGATTTCCATGGACTACTGATTGGATTCCACATTTGACTCCTGTTGAGATTTAGATCATAGCTCAATGTGGTTTGTCTACTCTTCTCGATATGCCCTAGATTAGGATTAATCGGAGTCTCCTTACTGCCTTGGTCGAGCGGTGGCACAAGGATCATAACACCTTCCATCTACCCACCGGTGAGATGAAAATCACGCCAGAGGATGTGTGGTGGATATTGTGGATACCTTTTATCAGAGAGGTCATATTCTATGATTCACATTAGGCTAGTGGGAGAGATGCACTTTGCAAAGTATTCCAGGATCAGCATATTGCAGGACCGAGTGTTCGATGGTGGACGATGGTTGATGCCTACGCTTCTCTACCAGCAGTGCTAGCTGGATTCATTGGAGGCTTCCTTTGTCCTGATCGCAGGTCAAAGGGATTCTCTTTGGGTTGGGGCCGTATTCTTGAGAGCATGGTCATGCACAGGATCAGATATGTGTGGGGGATGTGTATGCTAGCCCACCTTTATCATGATTTACACTTAGTGGTATACTTGGGAGGATGCATCCTATCAGCAGGGGTGACTCTATTATAGGTTTGGGCATGGGAGCATTTTTCCATTGCGACACCATTTTCGGTACTTGACAGACTTGTAGGTAGACCATATGTTTTCCGTTACAAAGGTCGACTTACCCAGTCTCGGATGGGTAAGTTAGAGCATCGGAGATGAGGTTTGGATCACTTGGAGAGTTTTATCTGATGGAATTATCTAGATTTCGAGTAGTGGGAGGAGGATGTAGTGATCAGGTATTTATGTGATTCTATGTATTTGATCAACAGGACTCTTTTTGTCCTAGAGAGATTTTACTGCGGCGGGTCTACAAGTAGTACAGTATTATATAGTGTATGCCTCAGGGGGTTGCTCATTATGCCCGACAGCAAAGTGATACAGCAGATTGGGGGTCATGCTTGTCTTATGATACATTAGTGGAGGGATACCAGGCTCTACAGCCATCAGCCTAGGATATGCGGCGAGATATTGCAGAGGCACCTATGATAGAGGAGTATGCTGCATATTTGGCTTTGCATCCATGTCCTCAGATCACCATCCCAGATGAGCCAGCACCATTACCTATGGAGGAGGACGTTGTTGAGGATCCTGCCATAGCCGTGCAGGGCGAGGAGGATAGTGGATCCAATACTGAGCCAAGCTGTAGTGATGGGAGCAGCAGCGAGGATAGCAGCAACGATGATGGGGATGGTGATGGTGGAGGTGGTAGAGGGGTTGAGCCAGGAAACGTCGGTTCATCTTCCAGTAGGCCTCGCAAGAGGCGAGCAATGGAGATGCCTGTCATAGATCATTAGAGATAGATTTCCAATTTATAGGTGCAGGTACAGACTCTGCAGGGCCAGTTAGTGCAGGCACAGGGTTTACTCATGCAAACATAGACACAGATGTAGATTCAGGCACAGGCTCATGCATAGGCATTAGCACAGGTCCAGGGATAGTTGGCAGTTGTTCAAACACAGGTTGGTACTTTGACAACCGAGAGGGAAAGTGTCAGATAGATTTTCGAGAGGTCACAGGAGACTACAGAGACCTTACAGAGAGTAGCTGATGGTAGATCGATTGTTGATTATATGAGGGAGGTTTTGTGGGTTGGTTGAGAGACAGAGTTCTATAAGGGTCGATATCATGATGCAATTCTTGGCGACCATAGAGTCAGTTACGCCCCTTTGAGATCTGGTAGGACACGTACTCGAACAGTGAGTGAGGGTGTGATGCAGCCTTCACGAAGAGATCTCAGAGATCCTAGTCCATCTGGAGGTGGTGGTGGTACTGGTTCTGTTATGCCTGCACCTTCTAGCAGCAGCACATCTTAGATGTTGTTTGTGATTTTGAGATATTTTGTTTGAGACATGATGTACACTTTGAGTCAGCTTATTTTTGACAATGTATCTTTTCTTATTTCAGACTTCATTGTATACTTGACATTGATGATATTTATGATATGCAGTTGATTTCTATTGATCTATGATGGTTATCTATGATTCTATGATAGATGTATTTATTTTATGTGATGATTCTAATTTTAAATGCTTATGTATGAATATATGATGTATGGATGTATGATGTTCTAAATGATGATTTTTTTGCGATGAATGATATATGGATAATAATGACATGATTTGCATTTATTATGTGATGAAAATGTATGGATGTATTGTGATTCATATATGGTAATAATGAAAATGATGTATATGAAAAAAAATGATAATTTGTAACGAATGATAATGTAATAAATGATATGGTGTACTGACCATGATGTATTTATATATGATGTGGAAATTATGGTACAATAAATGCACAACTATTTGATGTTAAATGTATGAATCATGAGATGATAAATGTTTTAAAATGATGAGATGATGCTCCTCTATATTTTTGATGATGTTTTGGTTTATGTCAAGTATACTCAATCATATTTGTAGAAAAGATAATCATTAATTGGAATCCTTTATGCAAAAAATACTCTGCAGATGTAGAATTTATTATGAATGAAGTCTAATTTTATCATGCAACTATATGCAAACCATTTTTATTTTAACAGTATTTTTGTGCTTGGTATCATCATAGATATTTTTAGGATGTTGAAAGTGAGTACAAGCGTTAATAGTATATGTTAAACCAATGACGACCTAAATACTACTTTCATGATTTTTGATATTGCAAGCGAACACAAGCATCTAGGTATAATTGAACCGAGATGACTTGAGCATTTCTTGCATAAAGAGACAGAGATTAATCATTTTAGTGTGCGAATTATGAATGTCATCGGTGATACATTTGCATAGCACATCCCCCGACAATTCACACATTTATATGATTAACGTACAAACAACAAACAATAAAAATATCATTCTTCTTCCTTGTTTCTCTAGTTTATTTACATCATCGAGTTACTCCAAAGAAATGAAAATAATTAATCAAAAATACAATTTATCCACCTTTTACTTAGAGTGTTTCAATCATTATTCAGATTAGATCATCCATCCTGATGTTGTAATATTTTTGTGATTTTTCGATATTTTTGACCAAAGACCTGACCTACTAACCTATCCTAGGGGCCTCAGGGGTTGATCAAATAATAGCCTTGCCTACGTTACACACGCAGAGACCATGTAGTTCGACTGACACAAACTCATGTTTTTTTGGTTTTTGCTTTTCTAGACTGGCTTTTTGACTTGTTTTTGGATTTTCTCGATAGGATACGGATGTTTGATGCCTTTCCAATGGTGATTGATGTTGCGCTTTGATCATTGTTCTTGTTGTACTCGTCATACTATTGTTTTCCCATTTGGAAAAGCCGATGTTTTGTTGCCCCCATTGATATCCAGATGTTGCCCCCAAGCTTAGTGAGACATGACCTATGTGAAATGATTTGATAATGGATGTAAAATGATGGCAAGACTAATGATATGATATGAAATGGTAATGACGGTCAGACTAATGATCCTGATACGTATCAAAATAGATGAGAAAGCTGGTTTAGAATCATATACGTAGCCTGTTTCTAGGTTTACACCATATGTTTTGATTACACTTTTTAGTTTTGTTTTTTTATTTTTCTCATTTTTCTTTTTTTTTTCTTTTTTTTTTCTTTTTTTTGTATTTTTTGTTACCAAGACACCTGTTTTCCAAGTTATCATCAAGGAAACCATTTTCCAAAATTTTGACCCATGCACTAGGAAATTCAGGTATAGAACTTTCTGAGATGGATACTATTGATAGGTTCATCGAACAAATCCCCTTCTGATGTTGATAGTTGATAGGCTCCCGATCCGTACACTGATATGATGACAAAAGGACCTAGCCAGTTAGGTTCAAACTTCCCTTTCTTTTCCCTGTCTTGCTGATTTCTAGGGTTCTCTTTTAGGACCAAATTGTCAACCTGAAAGACTCTAGGTTTTACCCTATGATTATAGCTCCTTGATATTCTTTGTTGATATGTTGTTAGATGGTTGACATTTTGTTGACGATGCTCATCCAACAATTCCAGTTCTTGAAGTCTAGGTACCCTATAGTCCTCATCTGAAATGATTCCTCTTAGTGATACACAAAGTGATGGAATCTCTACTTCAATGGGTAGTATGGTCTCTAATCCATATACCAAGGCATATGGTGTAGCTCCTATCAGTGTTCTGATACTGGTTCTGTAGGCCCATATTGCAGGATTAAGCTAAACATGCCAATCACGTTCAACATCGTTAACCATTTTCTTGAGTATTTTCAAAATTAATTTGTTAGAGGCCTCTGCTTGGCCATTTCCCTGAGGATAGTACGGTGTTGAGAAACGATGTTGGATATGAAACTTCTCACATAATTCTTGGACATCTTGGTTTTTGAATGGCCGTCCATTATCAGTGATAATAGATTGAGGTATGCCATACCGACAAATTATGTAATTCAAAATGAATGACTAGATCTATTTTCCAGTGATAGTTGTAAGAGGAACTGCTTCTATCCATTTTGTAAAGTATTATGTTGTTGTAATGATGAACTTGTGTCCATTGGATGAATACGGATTTATCTTTCCTACCAAATCTAGTCCCCATTGAAAAAAGTGCCATGTTGAGGTGAATGGATGCAATTCTTGAGCTGGTGCATGAATCAGATTACTGTGAATCTGATATTTTTGGCATTTCTTTACAAACTGATAAGACTCTTTCTCCATGCATGACCAATAATATCCTAAACAGGGGAGTTTCTTTGCTAGAGTTATACCACTCGAATGAGTGCCACAAATACCCTCATGAACCTCACATAAGGTCATCTCAGATTCATCATGTTCTAAACATCAAAGTAAGGTACCATCAAGACCTCGACGGTAAAGGATGTCGGGCAGATTGGCGGATAAAATTGTGTTTCTGGTTCCTGGAACGATCGGGAGGGAGGATATTGTCCTTTAGGTAAGCATAGGTTTTCTCATAGATGGATGTTTCAATGGTCTCTAAATGGCATATGGTAATGGATTCCAAACTTTTATAAGAAGGACATGATACTTGTTCTACCATAAACTCATAACGACCATGTTTCTCGGGCAATTGTAAGAGTGAAGCAATTGTTGCCATAGCATCTTCCACTTTGTTCTCTGCCCTTGGAATTTGATCGAATTTGATATTGATAAAAGATTGTTTTAGATCATCTATTTTTTGTTTATAGGGCATCAAATTTTCATCTTTTGTCTGATACTTGTCATTTACTTGATAAATGACTAGTTGAGAATCCCCATATACCTGTAATTTTGTGATCTTCCATTCAATTACGATTTTGACCCCAATGATTAATGCTTCATATTCTGCCACATTGTTGGTACATTGAAACATTAGTCTATAAGATTTCGGGATGGTGTGTCCTTGGGGAGTGATGAACAAAATCCCTGCTCCAGATCGTCGCTGTGTATATGATCCATCAAAATACAATATCCATAGTTGTGGCGTCACTGTCAAAATGTCCGCATCTAGAAACTCCATTGTCATAGGTCGATCATCTAGTAAAGGAGCCTCAGCCAATTGTTCGGCAATTGCTTGACCCTTGATGGCTTTTCTTTCCACATATTGAATATCAAACTCACTTAAGAGCATGACCCATTTGGCCAATCTACCTGTTAAAGCAACCTTACTGAGTAGATATTTTAAGGGTTCAATTTTCGCTATAAGCCTGATTGTGTGAGTTAGCATATAATGTCATAGCTATTGAGTAGCAAACACCACCACTAAGCAATATTTCACAATGAAATTGTAGTTTATTTCATAGCCATTTAAAGATCTGCTGATGTAGTAGATGGCGTGTTCCTTTCCTTCATAATCTTCTTGTGCCAATAATGCTCCTAAAGAGATATATGTTGTTGCAATGTACAGTATTAGAGGTCTTCCTTCTGTAGGTGACATGAGAATAGGCGGTGACATTAGATATTGCTTTATTTGATCGAACGTTGTTTCACACCCATTATCCTATTTGAAAACAACACTTTTATGCAATAGATGATTGAATGGATGACTTTTGTCTGCCAGATTGGAGATAAATCTCTTGATTCATTGGAGTCGTCCCTATAGTGACCTGAGCTGACTAATATTTCTAGGAGGTGGAATTTCCATTATTGCCTTAACTTTCATTGGATCTACTTCAATGCCCTTTTCTGAGACTATATATCCCAAGAGTTTTGTTGATGTGACCCCAAAGACACACTTCTTGGGATTTAGCCTGACATTGAATTTCTCTAGCCTTGTGAAGATTTTTCTCAAGATATGCAGATGTCCTTCCCTAGTACAAGATTTATCTAGAATATCATCCACGTAATCCTCCATAAAGGTGTGTATTATATCATGAAAAATTGTGTTCATTGCTCTTTGATAGGTTGCTCCTGCGTTTTTCAAACCAAATGGCATGACATTCCAGCAGAAGGTTCCCCATGGACATGTAAATGCAGTCTTCTCCTGATCTTTTGGATCTATCTTAATTTGGTTGTATCCGGAGAAACTTTCCATTATTGACAACATGGCATGCCCTACTGTTAAGTCTATAATGATGGCTATATTAGGTAATGGGAAATCATCCTTTGGGCATGCTTTATTCAGGTCCCTAAAATTCGTACATATCCTGATGCTATTGTCTGACTTTGAGACAAGTACAATATTCAATATCCATTTGACATAATCAATAGACCTTATGAATCCAACATCTAATAATTTCTTTAGCTCAGCCTTTACCATTAATGTGATATGGGGATGCATTTTTCTCACCTTTTTCTTTACAAGCTTAATTCTTGTAGGAAAATACAAATGATGCATGAGAAGGTTTGGATCCAACCCTGGCATATCAGAATATGACCAAGCAAAGTTAATGCTTCTTTCCTTAAAGAATTTGATAAATTCTGGTCTCTCTTGATTTATCATAGATTCTGCCAGATGTAAGATTTTTTCTCTTTCTTTAGTGCCAATGTTTAGAAATTGTGTTGGCTCCACCAAAACTGATGACCATTCATGATAATCCGAAGAGTGTCAAATATCCCATCTTTCAGTGCCTCAGAGAGGTTTTCACCGTTAGATGTGCTCCTTATTTTTTCTTTTTCAAGATCTAATGCTGTCATAGAATGGTTTTCACCATTAGATCTATTATCCTTGTTTTTACTTTTGCAACTGCAAGATTTGACACCCTCCTACCGAGTCACATTGTTATGATAATTATGAATAGAACTTGTACCAGGTTCATCACAACATAGGAAATTTACGATGGCATCATCATTTGCAAATATGGGTACATTTATAGGTTCAACAAGTTCCTAGTTAATAAGTTCAGGATGGACTAAAGGCATGAAGTCATCAGATTGACTTAGGTTAATGGGGGTAAGGGTTAGTACAGTTCATTTCAAGGTTTAATTACAAAAATAGGGTTTTACCAAGGAAAACCCCTATTCTCTAACAAAATAACACTTTTCCATCATTTGATGTGTGATTTCAGGTTTTAGATTGAAGATCAATGAAAAAGAAAAAGTGCAAAAGTTGTCAAAGTTGTAAAGAAAGTTGTCAAATCACATTAATTAAGCTATAGGATTTATTTCTAACTCTCCAATAGTGCCCAACTAGAATTTGGAAGTAGAGATTGAGAAGAACAAAACCCACAAACTAATTTTATGGAGCCTTAGCCAGGACCCATTCACCAAGGGCGAATGAATCCTCAATGAGGTTTGAAAAAGCACTTTTTAGGTACACACCATTTTACCCTCTCTAAATATTCCTTTTGACTAATTTTAGGGTGTGATTTGATTTATGTTATCCATTTACACATTATTGCTTACATATTGAATGAAATGGAGTGAAATTGGTTCATCATTTTGTTTAAGGATTGTGGTTTTTAGGCATTTAACTCTAATGGGGCTTTTGGTGGTGTGGCTAATTTTTGGAATCCTAAGGTGGTTCCTAGTTCTACTTTGTTTGGTTTTGATAATCATCTTGCTACCTCTTTTACGAGTCCCAGAGATAAGTTTTGGTAGGTGATTTCTAATATCTATGCTCCTAACTCGAAATTTGCTTGGAAGCATCTTTGGGACGGTTTGCACAATTTTAAATCTCAATTCTCTTTTCAAAATTGGCTGGTGATGGGGGACTTCAACACGCCGCTCAATGATTCGGATAATTTTAGGAGTTCCCAAGTTGCGGAGGATATCTAATTCAATCTTATGAATTTCATCGATGATAATGCGTTGTTAGATTTGGATTTATGTGGGGCGTCCTATACCTAGTCCAACAGACGTGTGGGGGATGCTCTCATTCAGGTTAAGTTGGATCAGGCTCTTATTTTGCCTAATTGGTTGCATTACTTTGCTTGTTCCCTTTTGGCCCTTACAAGACTTGGCTCGAATAATTTTCCTATTTCCTAGTATGTTGAGCTTTTGGGTCAAAAGAAGTCATTCCCATTTAGATTTGAAAAGATGTGGACCAACCACCCAGAGTTGTGTTTCGGAATTGCTAATTGGTGGAATCTTAATGTTGATGGCTTTGCGATGTATAAAGTTGCTAAGAAACTTTCTTATGTTAAGCATAATTTAATCCAATGGAATAAATCTTCTTTTGGTAATATTTTTAAGGAGAAATCTAAGATTAAGGCCAACTTGGATAGCTTGCAATAGAGAATTCAAACCAGTGGGAATGATCAGTCTACTCTCTAGGAGGAAATTAATCTTTTAGCCAGCCTGCATAATATTGTGTCTAAGGAGGAGGAGTTCTGGAGGCAAAGATCTAGAGCTATTTGGCTTTAGAGAGGGGATAAAAAAACCCACTTTTTTTATCTCATGACTTTGAAGCATAGATCCTCTAATAAGATTTCCAAAATTAATCGTTATTTGGAGGATGATGATGAAATTAGATTTGCAGCCCACTCATTCTTTGAGGATTTTCTATCTATTGATCGCCCTCTTGATCTTATTTTCTAGCAAATTTTCTTAATGTTATTCCTAATGTGGTTACGAAGCAAGAGAACAAGGGGTTATTGGGCATTCCTTCTAATGAGGAAGTTAAGAAGGTTGTGTTCTCCTTTGAAGGAAATAAGTCCCCTAGGCTAGATGGTTTTCCAATGCTTTTCTTTCAAACCTATTGGGATATTATTGCCAAGGGTATTATCAATGCCACTAAAGAGGTTTTTGGTAGTAGGCATCTTTTCAAGGAGTTGAACTCTACTTTTATTTTGCTCATTCTTAAAAATCCAGGGGCTTCTCTTTTTGGTGATTGCGGGCTCATCAGCTTATGTAATTCTATTTATAAAATTTTCTCTAAAGTTTTGGCTTCTAGGATACAAAGGATCCTTCCTCGTATTATTTCTCCTCAGTAGAATGGTTTGGGAATATTTTAGATTTGATGCTTGCAGTGCATGAAAACATCCACTCTTTTAAGGTTAATAAGAATCTTGGTCTCATTTTGAAGTTGGATTTGGTGAAAGCCTATGATCAGGTTAATTAGAATTTCTTATGTAATATCTTGAAGGCGTTTGGTTTCTCAGATCAAGTTTTGCAACTGGATGGTCAATTAATCTCTTCTCCATCCTTTTTGGTTTTGGTGAATGGGTCGCATTCTGCATTCTTTAGAAGTTCTCATGGTTTGCAGCAAGGATATCCTATTTCTCCCTTCCTTTTTATCATTATGGTGGAGGCTCTGGGCAGATTTCTTCTTTGGGTGGTCTCTAATAGTGCTTTCAGAGGTCTTTATCCTTCTTTACTTTAGCATTATTTTTCGCATCAATAATTTGTGGATGATACTATTATTCTTGTTGAATCTTTGGTTGCTACGGCCAAGTCTATCTGCCTTATTCTTCAGTAGTATGAGGTGGCTTTTGGTCAAAAGGTGAGTCTACCTAAGAGAATTGTCTTCTTTCTTAATACTCTAGAGCATCGCCAATTGAGGATTGCTAGAATTCTAGAATGTGGCATAGGGGATCTCCCTTCTACCTATTTAGGTATGCCTCTTAGTTCTAATGTGGTTTCAGAGTCCTTTTGGAATGGTATTATTGATAATTTTAATTCGAAACTTTCTAGTTGCAAGGGTGCTCTTCTTAGCCAAGCTTGGAAAATTTAGTTAATCAAGTCTACTTTGCAGAATCTTTCGGTTTATGCTTTAAGCCTTTTCCAAATTTGTAGGAGGTTTTGGGAGAAGATTGAGAGTATCCAAAAAATATTTCTTTGGTCCGAAGTGGAGGAGAAGCGATTGCACTTGCTTTCTTGGGAGGAGGTTTGCAAGTCAAAAATTCAAATGGGTTAGGTCTTCATAAATTGCAAGACTTCAACTCTATCCTTATTGCTAAACAGTTGTGGTCTCTGCTTTTGTATGGTAAGAAATGGACTTCTATCTTTTCTTTGAAGTATTTGAGGGGGTTGGATAAGCTTAGAAACCTTTTGAGGGGGATTTTGTTCCATCGTCATGTTTGGCCCTTTGGAATTTTATGTTGAAATCCCATCCTATTGTTGTTGCTGGTATGTGATGGGTGTTTGGGATTGGTAGGAGGATTTTATTCTGGGATGACTGGAGGATTTGGCATGGTCCCTCGAAGGATGAACCTTGGGCGGCCCCATTCTAAGATCTATGTACTAGGGAGTGGGGCCTTTTTGTGTCTGATTATATCTCAAAGGGTAATTGGATTAGACTTGATTTGGCTAAGAGGGATCTTGAACCTCTTTATTAGTTTATATCCCTGATTCACATCCTAGCTTCTTCCCTTGCTAACTCTGTGGTGTGGAGATTTGCTTCTAATGGCCAATTTTCAATGTCTTATGCCTTTTTATTTTTAGACTCGAATCTTTGGTCCCTCTCCCTTTTGGGGGCGTTTGTGGAACTCAAAGCTTTTTCCTAAAATCAATATCTTCTTCTAGCTTCTTTGTCAAAAAATTGTTCCTCTCAAAAATCTCTTGAGAAGGGGTATTTCTTTGCCCAAAAGATGTTTTTTATGCAAAGAGGCAGTTGAGGATGTTTGTCATATTTTGGTTGGATATATTTTTACTTTAGATGTTTGGGCTCATATTTTTCAAAGGTGGAATTTATCTTGGGTTTTTCCTGCTTCTATCTCAGACCTTTGGTTTCAGTGGGTGGTGCCTTCTCAACACCCATCTCTCTCAATTTTATGGTATTTTATTTTTCTGCATGTGGCTTGGGGATTTTGGAAGGAATGAAATAAGCGTGTGTTTCATCAGCTAGAGCTTCCTCCCTCAAGGCTTGCTTTCAAAATTTGTGAGGTAGTAAAGGAAATTTTTCTATCTAAATGTTTGATGCTTCTTACCTCGGGTCCTAAGGTTGTGGTCTCTAATTATGATTTGATGGTGGGAAATTGATGGAACCTATCTTGTGATATTTCTATCCCAATGAAGAATATTAAGGCTTCTAGGGAGGGGGTTCGGTGGAAATCCCCCTCTCGGGTTTGTTTTAAAGTTAACTTTGATGGTGTTGCTAAAGGGAATCTAAGATCTGTTGGTTGTGGCAGAGTGTTACGTGATGAGAATGGTAGGTTTTTCTCTGTGGTGGTGCTCCCTTTGGGAATTGAGACAAACCACCATGCAGAGGCAACAACAGCCTATCATGGCCTTTTACTCGCTAGAGAAGTTGGGGTGACTATGCTTTGGTTAGAAGAGGACTCCCTCAATATCATAAATTGTCTCCTTAAGCTAATTCCATTGTCATGGTCCATTGCTCATTTAATTAAAGATTCCCTTTCCATCATTAAATCCTTTGTTGATGTAAAAATTACACATGTTTTTTGGGAGGCTATCTCTCTTGTTGATGGGTTCGCCAATTTGGGAGTATTGGCTCATATTTATTGGTACTCTTATAACGCCATTTTGTTTAATCTTCAGAGTATTTCTAATATTGACGAAATGTCATGTCATGGTAGCAGATACATGGGGAGATAATTTATATTATTTTCTCTTCCTTTGGTTTTTGAAATTTGAGTTCAAAGTTTGCTCGTCTAATTATTGTAGATCTTCTTAGATAACGAGAACATGGTTTGGCATTGTATGGTTGGTTGTACTTGCAGTGTCATTCTTACACGGATTGTGGGTGTTATTCGGTTTTGCTTCTAGATTGTTCGTTTAGCCCCTTTTTCTCAAAGGAACAAGGCGAAGGTTGTGAGTAGGATGTTTTAGGTGGAAATGGAAGGTGATCGCCACAGAGTCGAGTTGTTATCTTGTGAAGAATTCAGTGGAAATGAGACTGTTTGGGAATACCAAGAGAAGGGTGATGTTTGCCCCTATATGCTTAGTCTTCATGGTTTTGATTCAGAGGTCACTAAGGCCTTTGTGAATGGTTGGAACAACGAAGTTCTATGTTACCAAGGTATGGAGGTCAATGTAACCAAGTTTATTTCCAAGATTACTAGTTTATCAACAAAAGGCAAGAAATTCTATAGGGATTGGGTTGCGTCTAAGACTTCCTTAGCTAAATTTTTCAAAGGCAAGGAGCGGAAGAGGCTTAGGTGTGTTGGTAGTGGAGGGTATCGTAGGAAATCAATCAAACCGCTCTAGAAAGATGTAGCTTTGGAAATAATGAAATTCTTCATGCTTGAGGGTAGGTACTCAGTGATTTATGGGTATCATTTTATGTTGCTTAATCATTTCCATCACAACAATCTAGTTTTGTTCCCCTATTACTTGCTTGTTTCTATGGAAACCAATATTGATGATCATAGAAAGAACCCTAGTAAGGAAATTATTCATGAAGGCCTTATGAAACTTATTATTGACCACATTAAATTGAAGTTGTTACCTGAGAATCTTAATCCCTCTTCTTCTCATAAAAATAAGGGCATTATACATGGCTATGATACTGGTGAGTCAACTGAGGAGTGGGATGGTGACTATGAGGAGGAAAAATTTGAAGATGAGGAGTCATCAAAGGTTGAGGGGAAGTCTGAGGATGATTCAAAGGCCTCTAAGTCTTGGTCAAAGGGCTACGAGACAAATATTGAAATGAAGGAGGTTGTTGAGCTCCTACTATTAAAAAGAGTTTGAAGGGGAAGAAAGGGGGCCCTAAGAAGGAGAAGAGTGCTCTTAAGCCGGGGGAAGCTAGGATGAAAAGAGTGGAGGAGCCTTCTATTCCTTGTGTCAAGGGGTTTCAAGGGAATGTTTAGGAGGGAAATGAATAGGCTATGGTGGATAGTGTTCTGGAAGGTGAGGGATTTGTGAATTTTGGGGTGGCTCTTCCTAGCCATGGTGGTTTGGAGACCCCTGTTTGCAAGGGCAATGAGCAAGTTAAGCAAGTTGAAGACAAGGCAGGGATTCTTGAGATGTTGGTGAAGTTGGTCGATATCTTTGAGAAACGGCGGGTGAAATTTGAGGTAATTGATGTTGAAGACTCTCTTATGGATGAGGATTTGGAGGGCAAAGGTGGGGGTCAAAAGGACCTCCATGAGAATGTTGATATTCCTACTGCAGTGCAGATCAATTGGGAGGAGATAAATATAGATATATTTTGTAGAATGGCAGATGATGGCACGAAAAATCTTCTCTCTCTTGCTAAATGGCTCTTTTCGAAGGTCAAAGACTTAATACTAGGCTAAAAATTTGGCAAAATGTCTGTGTGGCTTTGGTGAACTGTAATAAGAGGGAATGGTCAATGAAAGATAAGGTAAAAACTATGAATGTGATCCTTGATAAGTTAGCTATGGATGCTGACAAAATTGGCAAAAATCATGAGGAGAGACTGACTACTTTGGAAAATGTAGTTCATAGGGTTTATAAGGAGCGGTTAGTGGCTATGGAGGATAGAATGAACAAGATCAGCAATGACTTACAAGTTGTTGTTAGAATAAACAATCAGTCCCTGAAGTCTAGTGCACAGGGCTTATCTTTATTGAATGATAAAGCCATCAATTGGACTGGTAAGAACCTAGACCTAGGTGAACATGAGGATATAGTTGAGATTAGTCATATGAACTTAGCAAAGAATACTATGGATGTTGGCCCGTGTGTGGAGAAGAATGTGGATGTTGGCCCTTGCCTGTGTTCGAGGAGCAAGACAAAGAAAAGGGCAGCCATTTCATTCCAGAAACTTGAGGAAGTGGTAGAGATGCATGACAAGGTCATATCTAGTAATATGGACTCAATAAAGGTTCTTGATAATATGTTGTAGTTTTTGGTTGTTCAATCTTATGCGTTGATGTTTTGATGTAGGTTGATGATTAGTCTAGTGTTATCTTTTGTTAGCATTTTTGACTTTTTTGAGTTGTTGGTGCTTATATTTCTCTCTTTAACAGCTTCCTTTCATTGTACAGGGTTTTGGAGCCCCTTCAAAACTTTCTTTTCTTTATCAAAAACATTAAGGGGCAGTGTTAAAATATAGTATTATTAGGGTCCATACCCTTGTAACATGTATACACAGTTCTAATATAAGGTTATAAAATCTTATTATATGTATTTATTAATCATATCCCATTTAAAATAGTTATAGTCTAATTATTATTAGATCATTAAATATTTATAAATAGTACTTTTGAATAGGTGTGACTAATATATTTTCAATTATCTTTACATCCCTTCTATATTTAAGGAGGTTCCCTCGCATTGAAATGAGTATAGGAATTTGGAGATAAATAGTCAATTATATCACTATGTACATGAAGTATTGTTGGTCATGTGAAAATACTTGAGGTGGTTCTCTAAGTTCACTCTATGATTAAATAGACCATTTTTTAAATGTTTTATAATGAAATGATGCTTTGTGAAATTTTTTACCAAAAAAAACCTAGTTTATATATTGTGTAATGTGTTTATTTTGTGTATCTTGTAATTTTAATCTAATTATTTACAATGACTAGTAACCTATGATCTTAATTTCTAACAATAAATCTATGCAACAATACCAATAAGTCTAGAAGATGTCATGAGAATTTTCCAAAAGTTTAAAAACTTGCTTAAAACTTGAGTTAGCTAATCCAACAAGTTAAAAAATGGAAATGCTATTTTTACATGTAAAAATGCTAAAGAATAGGTGAAAACACCAAAGTTTAATATACAAATTTTACAGCTACAAAATATACAAATATTTGGACTCGAAAGGTAGAAATTCCAATTTGTATGATGTAAGCATCCAAGTGATAGTGAAAATGCCAAAGCTACAAACACACCCAAAAATATAAAAAACTAATAAAAATTTGGCTAAATGCACTCCAAGATGAAAATTAGTAAAGGAAGTTGAGTCATGTTGGATATTGAAACCATTGCTCCACAACCCTAGAACACAATTTTACCTTTTGAGGCTAGGGGTTATCATTCATGAGGGTAAAACAAAGGTTCATCAACAAACTATGGAGGGTTTAAGGCCAATTGTTGAGAGTGGGTAAACTCCCATTTATGTTGGGCTCAACTAAACCAAGAAGGGTGTTCCTAGAAGTAACATTAAACAAGGTGTTTACTACATCAAAATCTATACACATGATGAATAAATTCCAATGGTACCCAAATGCAATCTTTGATCCTAATTTCTATCACTAGACTAAAACACCCCACTGCTATGACCTTTATTAAGCTCATACACACATTCAAAACATGAATCACTTACAATAGTTTCTTTCAAGGTTTACTTCAAATATTTTCCTAGTTATGCATCAAATCATGAGGTGCATACATACTTGCTTCTATTCCTAAACTACTAGTTAAATATTTATTCATTTAAACGAGTGTGATTAAATTATTTATTCCCATAAATGGTGTCTATCCAATGGATAACAAAGTCAAAGTTTATTATTAGGGAGAACAAGCTAAAATCACCCAAGGAATGAGCAATACATATACATACACCACACATATGTTATCGCATAGCATAATTTATTATCCATCAATAAATTACATAAATTCATGTGTAATATGGAAGAGACCATTACAAGTCTTGCAATTTATTACAACTTTGTTACATTCATCAATCCAGTATTACACTCATACCAACAAAATTGGCAAAGAAGAATCCCAAGTTACAATTAAGAGATTCCTCTAAAAGTATACAAAATTTTATGAAGAAATTTCATGTAATAAAATAACTTTCACAATAGAAGAATATAATAGAAAATATGTCGCAAATACTTAATATGCTACTTTGAGGGGGAAACCTCTTAATCCACTTAGGGGGGTGCCTTCAATGAACTTCAATAAAAACATAGTACTCAACATGATGATAATAACTAACCGTTGTTGTAATCTAGGTTAATGTAATAAAGCATGAAAACTGACCCTAAACCAACAATAGAGCACAAATAAGAATAAATACATAAACATAAAGCACTATCACCATAAAAAAATTATGTCATCATTGATTCACCTCCATTGCTCTTCTCCATCTTGTTTGAATGTGCCTAATTCCCTCAAAATTGAGTGTGCAATAATAAGCCTATGACAATGACTAGAAAAATATTGAAGATAGTTATCTCACAATAGCAACATATACTTGCATATGATGTGTTGATAGCATAAGATGTCGATGGCCTAAGATCGCTTGACTTGATCGTTGGACTGGCTAGCTTGATGAGAGATCTCTTGATGAGATGGACAAAAATGAGATGAACCAAAATGCAATGGATAAAATGACAATGAGAGGTCCCTTTTATAGAAAACCAAATTGGAATGAAGGGCTAAGATTAAATTATAAAATAATTCAATCAAGGGTGAAAAATAAATGAGATAAGAGATAAGACTTGACACATATAAAGAGGTGGCTAGAGAAATTAAATAATTATTTAATTATTTAATTTTGGTGGGAGGATAAATAATTAAATAATTAAAATAATTTAATTATAGAAGAAGTGAGAAGGTGGAGTTTTAATTAAATAATAATTTAATTAAAAAGTGGGAAGATAAGGACAAATAATAAATAGTTAAAATAATTATTTAATAGTGGGGGAAAGGAAAAATTAGTAGCTATTTAATTTAAGAAAAGAAGAGGATAATGAATGATTAAATAATTGCAATATTATTTAATTATAGTGGAAAAGACCAATTAATAGTCAATTTAGGGAAGAAGAAGATAATGAATAATTAAATAATTGCAATAATTATTTAATTATAGTGGAAAGGTGATAATAATTAAATAAATAAAATTTATTTAATTATAGAGGAAAGGGGACATTAGTGACATAATTAAATAAATAAAAATTAATTAAAAGAGGAAACATAAAGCTAGGAATGAATTAATTAAATAATTAAAGTTAATTGATAGAAGACTTAAATGACATTAGACAAGGGAATTGACAAAGAAAAATGGTATTAGTAGGTCTAGGACATTTTTCAGTGTCTACATTTTGCCCATTTTTGATACAATGTAGTTTATCGCATTGTCAAATAAATTTAATTCAGAAATATATGCTCCAGTGTAAAGAAGATGAGGAAGGATAACAAGGAGGTATTGGTATGCCCCCTTGAGAGGACAGGAAGGTTCAAAGAACACGAGTATGCTCTCGAAATGGATGAGAAGACTAGAGGATGAAGGATAAAAGAAATGTTAGCATGAAGGATATGGATGTTAGTATGGCGTTAGTGGAGACAACTTTAAAGATGTATATTTTTCTATGCAAGACTTTGCACGAATCATCATTGGGCAATAAAATGTGACAAATGGACAACAAACACCACAGTATGACATAGACTACGGTGTGCAAAGTCATCCACTTGCAAAATAGACAGTCGCAAACAAGGAATGTCTTGGCTCATACTAAAGGCAAAGTTGCCCTAGTCTTTTTACCCAGACAAATCCACAAACAACAGTCAAAGAAAATAGTCATGAGACATCATTGCTCCTCTAAATCCTTCATGGGACATCCTTGAGGTAGCTAGTAACGTGATACAAGCAAATTCCAAAAAGATAAGACAAAATAGCCCACAAAATCAACAGTCATTCAGAGTTTTTGCCAAAGAATGATTATTTGATGTTTAATTGACTAGGTGATTGACGAGTTAATTGTTTGAAAAAGCTTGGTTTCAGGAGGGAAACATGTCATACAAGACGTCAAGTTTTTTTTTGATCATGTGACCACTTGTATAAGGCAAATGATGAAGTTTGATTAATGACAATGTCTGGTTTCAAGAAGGACACATCCTGTGTAAGACATAAAGTTTGACTGATTTGATATTTTAATGTTTGACCATTTTGGCAATTGCCTGATTTGACTAGGTGACTTTATTGGCTTGTTTGTCTTGTTGATCTATGACTTGTTTAATGTTTTGATGACTATTTATGTCCAAGTTGACCTGTATGATTTATTATGATTGATGCAACAAACCCTAAAGGATCGACCTAGGTGACCTCAAGGGCTCATCGACAAATGGTCTTGCTTGTGTAACAATGCATAGAGACCTCATAGTTCGACCTAATTTGACTTTATTTTATTTGGCAAAGGATTGATTCATAATTTGAGTTTTATTCGACAAACCCCAAAAGACTGACCTAATGTCTCAGGGGCTCATCTATAGATGACCTTGTCTACGTTATACACGTAGAGACGTCATAGTTAAACTAGACTGGGACTGACATGACTGAATTTTGACTCTATTTTTGAGATTTTGAAAGGTTATTTGGATGTTTTTTGTATTTTTGACTTCTTCTTTTTTTTGTTTTTTTTGAGGTTTTATGATTTTTTTTGTCTTTTTGGAAATATTTGATTTTTTTTTTTGAATTTTTGATATAATGACCTCCAACAACAAGTGTAGGATCCAATGAAGACATAGGTCAAACATTTTCCCCCAGTTGGGTATGAGACCAATTTATTAGGGATGTAATGGAATGGGATATAGAAAGGTGAAAGAATGCATGATATCAACCATTCCAGGTTATGGAAAGGACAGTCATACATTATTATGGGTGATATCGCAAAGGTGAATAAAAGGAAAAATTCAGATTAGAATGATTCCAGACAACGGAGTGAAATTAGTTACACATGGCGCCTGTTTGCCAAGTTTTCACCATGGTACTTATCCAAAGCGCCACCGAAGTGGTTTTCACTATTGAACGAATTATTTCTCTTTACGATTTTCTTTATTTTTTTTGTATTTTTAAGACGATCACCAAGTGTTAAGGACCCTCTAATGTTGCTTATGTAGATTCTAGTTTCATGATATGCCAATAGTGACCTTTATGGAGTAGTTGTCATGTCAGGATTATAGCACTTGTATACAACTAATCGATGTCATTGTGATCCTTTCTGATATTTGGGTTTGCCTTAATAGTATACGCACATTGTGATAGAATTCCATGGGAGTCCTTATGATAAAGAGTTGCTACCAAGATACAATGGAATTTTGACTAAAGTTTTGGATTGTAGATGAGATGTAGGATTATGTTGGATGATGGTAGGTGTGGATGGATTATTTGGACATTTAGATGTAGGAATTTTTATTTTCCAAACTTGGGATGGTGAAGGATGAGTTTGGGATTTTGATTGGGATAGTGTTTGGAACCATGACTTTTATATGCCTTGCATGATGACCATTTGAAGGAGGTGGACATTTATTATATGTGGGAGACCTCTTTTCTTGTGGCTCCAAATTTTGATTGGATATTGGAATTGAACTATTTTCTTTACTTGATCCATTTTTCTTTGGGATCCACTTTAACTTTATTTGTCCACTTGGATTTTTGCATTCAATGGCCTTTGGTATTTTATTTCGGACTTTAGACTTGCAAGAATTTTGTTTTTGTTGGTTCTAATTGATGGGTTTAATTATGTTGGAATGATGGTTTATGGTGTGGATGGAAGGAGTTTTGGTAGCAACCTTATGAAAATGACTACTCATAACCCCCATTTTGATGTTTGTATTGGATAAAGTGTCCCCTAATATCATGGAGGTATCACTAACATCATTTGATTTTTTGATTGAAGAATAGCCAAGACCTTAGGATTTTCATAAAAAATTACTGGTTCTCAAATGCCTTGCTCATGTAGACCTAATCCTCTTCCTTGATACTGCATGCTCTAAAATATTCTATTTGTGATGGGGTGTTTGTTATTTTGGAAGCAATATGCAAACACACCATTATGTATGTGGAAAATAATGCTTGGAATCTTCTCCTCTGTGAGAAAGCCTGATTTGATAAAAGTGGATGATCCTAACTAATAGGATATTTTGGCTTTATCATTCGTCATGCTTGTGTATGCTTGATCATTTGGGATATAGATTTGATCCATGGTAGCTTTTATATCTTCTTCTTTGACTTGATCAATAGTAGCTTCTTTATGTTCTTCACTGATGTTGTCCATCTCATTTGTTTGATTATCTGTGTTCAAAGGAGGCAAGTGTCTCATTTTGGGAAATTGAGGTGTTTGGAGTTGAGATAGGGTCGACTTCAAATGTTTGATCATGGATGGTATAAAGTTCAGTAAGTGTATCACTTTAGGTTTCTTGTTTAATAGTAGGATCTTGATCAAAGATAGGTTTTTCTTGGGTGACATGGTTGTCTAGAAGGATTTCGTGGATGGACTTAAGGATAAGATCATGGGATGGAATAGGATCACCAGAAATACTTTGATCTTGACATAAAGGGGGAGTTATGATGTCATGCTTTGGATTTTCCTTTTGACGTATATCCAATGGTTTAGGCAATGGAATGTGATTTTGGACATCGATAGAATTTTGATGGCTAAATGTATTTTTATTGGATGGGATCATAGATTGGGATGGAGTGGATTGAAATGGATTAGTGAATGATGGATTAGAATAGGATGTGGAGACTTGGAATGGATTGGTGTAAGGTTGGTTTCCCTTGTCAAGGTTAGGATAAGGATGTCTAATGGATGTTTGTTGTGGATCAATGGTATGGATTGTGTTAAGTGACTCTTGGTAGTGAGGGTAGATGGATGGAGGAATAAATCTCATGGATGGTTGGTATGGAGGATTGATGAATTGTCTTTTTAATTCTAAGGATTTTTGGGTTTGATCATTGTGGATTAATTGGCATTCAACTTGACTATGGAGCATATTGAGGTAAATTACAAACATTGTAGTGAATTTTTTTTAGAATGGAAAATGAGGATGAGAAGTTTGACTTGGAGATGCTGTAGATAGCTTGACTTGGAGGACCCATAGATTTTTTTGTTTTTGAAATGTTTCTAATGTTTTTAGAATTATTTTTTTTGGTTTATGGTTTTCTTTCTTGATTAAGATTTAGATCTTGAATACACATTCACACACGCAAGACAAGATTTGATGCAAGATGTAATGCAAATGATTATGATAAGAAGACACTTCCAAGAACAAGAACAATCCTAGCAATTATTCAAGCAGGTTGATTGGCCAATGGTATTAAACTAGGATGCACAAGGATCTATGGATGTCCTCTATATACCTTGAAGGTACGTGAGGCTCAATTCTATAAATTTGAAAGAAGAATAATGTCAAACAACCAGGAGGAAAGGGTAACCCACACTTCACCTTCACTTTCCAAAGGCATAAAGTTCTTTGGGGCTTAGCCAAGATTGACAAGATTCTACTTCCAAGAGGTATGTCTTTAGATTCACCCCCTGGAATTTATACTCCGTCAAAATGCTAGAGTTGAGATCATCCCCTAGAGTGATCACTTCTCTAGGTAGGCCCCATAAGAAGGTTACACAAAAGTGGTGCAAATAATGCTTTTGATCTCTAAGATCATATGATAATGCAAGGAGAGAGCATACGCATGTATTTGATCACACAAGCAATGTTCATTAACCTTAGAAATTGAAATGTGTGATGTGAAAATGAGAGTATTGAAGAGTCTTTTTGATTCTCAAGAGCATATGGAAATGCAAGGGAACAGCATACACACCTTCAAGCACAAACAAGATCACCAAGCAATGCAAACACTTGTTCTTTTTAAGCCCCAAATTGAAAGTATTTATGTTTGAGAACACTTATTATTTTTAGATCCAAATTGAACACT
Organism: Sequoiadendron giganteum; assembly: GCA_007115665.2. Taxonomy (NCBI): domain Eukaryota; kingdom Viridiplantae; phylum Streptophyta; class Pinopsida; order Cupressales; family Cupressaceae; genus Sequoiadendron; species Sequoiadendron giganteum. The sequence continues at coordinate 200,941,318 of CM021102.1, read as the reverse complement.
GATGTTGTAAATAAGACTAAGATAAAGATATGAGTTGAAAAGTGTGCACCTGGATTTTCTTTAACTCCAAATTATTGTCCACTTGATCCAATTTGTCCTTCGAAGAGTTCATTTTTTATGCTATTAAAAAAACCAACAACAAATAAAAACCTTTAATTCCTATGCCATGGTTGATTCACCTCCATTGCTCTTCTCCATCTTGCTTGAATGTGCTTAATGCCCTCAGAATTGAGTGTGCAATAATAACCCTATGACAATGACTAGCAAAATATTGAAGATAGTTGTCTCACAATAGCAGCATGTACTTGCATATGATGTGTTGATAGCATAAGATTTATATGGCCTAAGATCGCTTGATTTGATCATTGGATTGGATAGATTGATGAGAGATGTCTTGATGAGATGAACAAAAATGAGATGAACCAAAATGAGATGGATAAAATGACAATGAGATGTCCCTTTTATAGAAAACCAAATTGGAATGAAGAGTTGAGATTAAATTATAAAATAATTCAATCAAGGGTGGAAAATAAATGAGACAAGAGATAAGACTTGACACCGACAAAGAGGTTGTTAGAGAAATTAAATAATTATAAAATTATTTAATTTTGGTGAGAGGGTAAATAATTAAATAATTAAAACAACTATTTAATTATAGAAGTGAGAAGGTGGACTTTTAATTAAATAATAATTTGATAAAAAAGTGGGAAGATAAGGACAAAATATTAAATAATGGAGGAAAGTACAAATTAGTAGCCAATTAAATAATTTATTTAATTTAAGAAAAGAAGAGGATAATGAATAATTACAATAATTATTTAATTATAGTGGAAAGGACCAATTAACGGCCAATTAAATAAATACAATTTATTAATTTAGGGAAGAAGAGGACAACGAATAATTAAATAATTACAATAATTATTTGATTATAGTGGGAAGGTGATAATAATTAAATAAAGGGGACATTAGTGACATAATTAAATAAATAATCAAAAGAGGAAACATAAAGTTAGGAATGAATTAATTAAATGATTAAAGTCATTCAATTAATAGAAGATTTAAATGACATTAGACAAGGGAATTGACAAGGAAAAATGGTATTAGCAAGTCTAGAACATTTCTCAATGTCTACAGTTATCACATAAAACTGCACCCTACTGAACAAGAGTTTGGTATTCTAATGACACAATAGAAATGACCTCAAGGTGTGGGACCTTGTAAATTGAGGTCAAGTCTCTTGAGAAGCCTGGATTCCTCTTCTAAACTAAGTGCAAATGTGTTGGTCTAACCCAGCACATGAAAACCCTATCACTACTAATCTAACAAATCTCAAAGGAAAAGGAGTAGAAGGAAAACATGAAAATGAAAGGAAGGTGATGCACCAAGATAGAAATTTGTTTCTTCATGCTTCAGAATAGCATTATACATCAAACAACTAAAACACATACTCAAACATGAAGGTAAAAAGATTTTACTCAAACATGAAAGAGATAATAGTGGTAATAGTTGGATTTTATTAACATAAAGCTTAGAAGCAATCTTTGCAATGGCAGAATGCAAGGAATGTAGTATCTGCAATAGAAAATCCTAGAGAATCTAGAGGAAGAACCCTTAGAAAATATACAAACATCATCTTTATAGTTCAAGCATAACTGAGGGTTGAATTCAAATCCCTAACCTACCTAAGGTTACAGAAAGATGAATGCCAATTAGGTCTGGAAAATATCTGAATTACACATATAACAAAGCAACCACCAAGCCATAAAGGCTCTGATATTTCAAGCAAGCCCCATACTAATGGCTCTCATGAATGTAAGGATGGTCGCCCATGAATTCTATAACAAAATCCACACCAACATACCTTGACAAGAGAATATGGCCTCTGCGACACATCAAGAAGTAATTGCACTAACCAACAATCAATACAGCCTTGAAAAAGGCATGAAAACTTGATCCATTATTGATCAGATTTGATCTAGTAGCTAGGAATATCATTGAGACATCAACTCTACAAATATGTCACGAACAGGGGCGGGCAATTAACCGTTGAAGTTTGAATGGTGGCCATTGGATTGGAGATGGACGACTGACATCATATTTTCAAATGAACTTTAAAACACGGTTGTTGATCGCATGAGAATCAATATCAAAGGCTATCGCGTACCTTCAACACATCGATCATCCCTTTAAGAGACAAATACATTATTTTGCGATACATTGCAGGCCAACGATGCAATAAAAATCTGCCACCCATCCTTTGAATATTCCTTTACTTATATCATCGCTCATCGTAGAAAGGCTCCATGCTTTACATTTCCAAACCACGATGTGAAGAACCCTCACGATGATCACCATATGCTTGCCTTAAATCTAGACTGTTGATGCTCTCATCATAGCAAACAAGGCCATCTTGGAAAGCACCTGAGCGAAATCATTCACAACAGCAATGTGAATGATGTGTACGATGACTGTTAGATTATCCCCACTGAATCTGAATCATTGAATCACATAAATCAAACCAAGGCCTTAGGCCCACCATGACACCAGTCACCTACCTATTGTCCCACTAGGCTCAACTCAGGACCCACCATATCACCACAAGATAGCAGGCAACTACCACCTCTCCACACTGACTTATACACATTTCCATCCCTCATCGTGCAAGGGAGTTCAACCTTTTGGAACATAACCGCGATGCACTATAGGCTAGCGATGTACGTCTGATCACCATCTTATCAGGATGTCAAAAGGACTATCATCAATGTCCCGTCAATATCAATATTTCTCTTCGACGAGGAGCTCATGTCGTCCATCGGAATGTCAAAGGGACCACATTCTAGGTTTCGTCGATATTTGCATGTCCCTCTGATATCCCCTCTTATCGTCCAATAGTTTAGCGGATGACGGCGATGATGCCACGTGGATCATGCCCACAATGCCTCCACAAGTCTAGATCCAATAGTGGGTCCCCCACGTGCGAGTGAGGAATGACCGTTGTCAGAATACATCTTGACCATTGATTTGGTTGCTCTTGGCCATCAGCACCTTTGAATGGTGGTGGGGCCTGCCACAAAGGTGGACAGGTGTCACATGCCCGCCATCCCTCCGACTTCTTCATTTTATTATATTAATTCCATGATCTAGCAGGGAACCAATAAGATGTGTTATGCGGGACTCATCTGGTATTACAAAGGCTCTAAGCAAATACTAAACTTAGACTTAGGAACATGACAAATATTTGAATGAGGGGTGACCGGTAAGACGAGGTTGAAGGAGTCGATCAAAAGAAGACTTCAACAGACATAAGTTATAACTAAACGATCAAGAACTGGCTATAGAGAGTCAATAGAGGAATATAACAAAAGCGTCTACCAAGATCGGGGGTTTAGGGTTTAAGCATATGAGGGTTTCGGAAGCCCTAACTTGTAGATTCAAAACCCTGGATTGGATAAAATTGAGGAACTCAAAACCCTCAAGGCCCAAATTTATAAAAATAAACATGGATTACAACAAGATACACACATAGGATCTCTTGAAACGGATATGAATGATGGGCAACCAAGGGGGCATGAAATGTCAACACTAACCTATAACTCCTATACATGTCATATTTATGCCTTGGATGCCACCCAAGCCAATGTAGATGAATAACTATTGCTCCTAGAACAAACTAACTACATATATATATGGCTATAATACTGACTATATAACTTGTTTAAGAGTTAAGGTAGTCTTAAGTTGACTACTCATAACTCAATACACACCATAAGATTAGGAGAATGGCATTCCCTTCTCTCTATCTTTGTTTTTCCTCTCTCTCTCTCTCTCTCGTGGGTTTGGATAAGGGTCAAGAATAAAAATAAATTTTTTAAGTGTTCTTAAATTTTTATGATCAAGAGACTATAACGTGAGTGTGTTATAATGTGTTTGCATTATGGTCTCTAGGGGGCCAAAAAGTAGGGTGGACACTTTTTGGTCTCCCATTTTTTTGCACATACCCATAAGAACATAGGTTATCTCTCTAATATTAAACTTGATATAAAAAGTATAATTCTCCTTTACAATTATAAATATGTTAGTTTGAAAACCTTAAATACATCTATAGCAAGAGATGAAGAGATATCATTGATATGTCTCATGTTAATTATATACTAAACTTGAACTAAGATACATTTAATCATTTTACACATTGATAAGTAAGAGGTATTTTCCACGTGTCAAATTGTGATATTGCTATCAAGATTCAACTGTGATACTAAACCTAAATGTAATGAGTGCTAAGTGGACCATTCATTATCATGAGAGATGGGTACATGTGAACCACTACTCATGAAGCATGGGTCAATGAGTTTGACTCGTAAAACTACACAGTTGAATCCTTATAGCAATATCACACATTTAATACATGTTTATATAGTAACAAAAATTATTCGTCGATTTTTTATAAAAGATATGTTATTCATTAGGTATAATAAAGGAAAACATGATGTATATTGTTATTTTTAGAAGTTGTAATAGATACTTTTTTTCAAAGTGGAAGTGTTACTTCAATTATCATAGATTGATGTATATATTTATTTAGTAAAAGAAGCCAAGCACATGATTGGTTGGTAGGTACAATTTATCACTTGGATATTTATTTGCTAGAAATGGTAGGAAATAATGAATTTCATTATTCAAGTATGTCAAATTGTTATAATTATTTTTTGGGTGTGTCAATTATAAAATTAATATATAGAAAATAAATGGATGTTGATTTTTTCTTTGATGTATAACTAGAATGAGATTAGTGTTCTGAAAACCATAAAATTCAATGGAATTTCTCTACAAATAATCATAGCTTGTTTTATAGAGTTTGAAAATTTTAAAAAATGAAAGATAATAATACACATGAACATTATACATTTGTGTCTTTGATATGTGCTCCTTATCGTGGATGAAAGATAAATGTTGAATGTATTGTTTCTCATAAAAGACCCGAATTTGATAACATGTACCTATGATCTTTGAAGCACCTCCATATATGAAATTGACCTTCAAATGAGAGTCCTATAATAGTATTATCAACAACACTCCACTCAACCATTATAATACACCATTATAATAAAAATATTTATAACATTTTTATAAATTCATTAGCATATATATAAATGTATACCCTACATTAAGGGTTCTATATATAACTTGAAACTCTATTATAATAAACTATATCAATTAAAAAATTTACATATATATCAAAGAATGTATACATACAAGATAAGGGTTATATATAACTTGCAACACCAATATAATAGAAATATTATTAACCATTTTGCAAATTAATTAATTGTTATATATAAACAAAAATTATGACAGGCAAACAGAAAATTGATATAACCTTTTGCGTGTCTGGCCAAAGCTACCTCTATGGAAAAGAAAAGCAAATAGAAAATTTCAGGTTGTGAAGAGGAAGACCTGGAATTCGAAGAATTTGAAGCCCAGGAGGAAGATGATTTGGAGGATATGGATTTCGAGGACTCGAGGTATGATATGGGAGAAGAGGACACGGATGTTGAAAAGGATGAAGAAGAGAGGGACCAAATTGAGAAAGTAGAGGAATTAAAGAATGATAGTGAGAATGTGCAGGATGCTGGGAATATGGGAATGGAGACTAATGTTGATGACTCTAGCACTGACTTTCTGAAGAGTAGATTGACTTTTTTGTAGGTTCAATTTGATGACATGGAGAAAGCTCTTGTTACGCTTATGAAAGTAACAAATAGACTGATGAGGAGGGTGATGTTGGGAGCTGTTTCTAGAGAAACCAAAATTGCCAAGAACCTGAAAAAACAAGGAAAGTTGGACATGTTAAAGATGTTGAATGAGACCTAGGAACCTAAATAGAGGGAATAGATCTCCCTCATTGTAGAATATGGGGATCTACTAAAGAAGGCCAAGTAATGGCTTCTTGTTGTTGCTTTTAATGATTGCTTTCTATTTTTTGTCCTTTTGCTTCCATATCTTGGACTGTTATTTTATTATAGCTCTGTTGTGGTATAATATTACCTGGGACACTGTTGATCTGATTAATGGTTTACATAGTTTTAAGTTTACTAGTAGAAACTGGTTGTTTTTTATTAATACTGGTGGACTATGGTTACTATGTTAAATGATGGCCTACGAACCACTTTGCTTGTTGTTTCTTGGTTCGTTCAGGTGATGTTGTCTCCCACCGTCTAGTTTTTTTTTGTCTTTTGATTGTAACCATGGGATCAAGGCCCTTCCCTGCTAAACTAATCAAAAACAAATATTATTATATTCTTATATACGCAATCATAGACTAACATTAAAACGTATAAATTTCAAACATGAACATAATAGTATTATCAACAACAATCCACTCAATTACATAGCATAATAGTATTATCAAGAACAATTCACTCAATCACATAGCATTATGGTATAAACAAACTTAGTTCATTATATACAAATAGATTGTCCTTTAAAATAATGACAAAAACAAAATGGCATGCAATCTTATCTTGTTGTTTTAACTTGACAATTACACATGACTCCCAAAAAGTGTCCACCCTTTACAATTTAAAATTGTTATTTAAATCATGTTGGAAAGGAGAATCCAAATGAAGGCATAGAATTTATTGATGTGGTGTTGCTTGGTGAACCTTGCCCAATCGACTAGTCCTCCAAGGTTGTTTGAGAAGTTGTAAGATTGTGACTTGAATGGTTGTAGATAAAACTTGATTTATGAATAGTTGTAGAATAGTAATGACAATGAATACTTACCAAGTCCCCAAATATTACAAGTTGTTCAAGAAAGGAATTTAAAGGATTACTCAAATATCTTTGATTCTCTTAACTCTTTTCTTATCGTTTTCCAATTGTTTCTCTCATTTACCTTTTTTTTGTTGAATCCTTAGTCGCCCTTTTTTTGTTCCTTCTCTCTCCTTTGTTGAATATTATGTAGCTCAATTACTTCTTGTTGAGATTATTTTTCCATGTTCACAACTCCATGTCTCTAGCCATAATTCTTGCAACCTTCCTCTCTTCCATATGTTGCTTCTTCCTAAGTTTAAACTATTAGATTTCCTTCTTCCTCTCCTTTTTCTCCATTAATAACTTCATGTAGTCATTTGTGGTGAGTAGCAAAGATTATCTACCTAGTCAAATCTCATTATTAACTTGATGGTTTAAGGTATCCTTTACTAGATGAACAAATAGTTTAAAGAATTAGTTGATGTTGGAACTAATTTGGCGTACTTATAGCTTATTGGATTCTACTTCATTTTCAACTTGCACCTCACTAGCATTTTCCTCAAGCTCCTAAGCTCCTCCCAATTCAACCACTTTCTCCCCACTTCCCAATCAACATAGAAATGTACCAAGGAAAATTTATCCATTGTGTTTGGTGGAGATGGCAATGAAAGACTTTGGTCTTAATCGATATTCAAATCAACACTAAGATTTGCAACCCCCTCCAACAACCATGATGGTTGCTTTAGTTCATTTAGAAGAGAATGCCTTATGCACAACAATATGTCAATCTGGTAAAACAAGTGTTTCTATTGCAATACATAATTCCTCATTTAATGGCTCAACTATTTCCTCTACATGGTTTGCCTCTATTTGTTTGATCTTTGATTGTAACACATCAATACTTGAAAGGTTTAAAATATTTTTAAAACAAAAGTGTCCTCAAAGGGTAGTGAATTAAAATGTATCACCGGTACACATAATGTAGCACATCAATACTTGAAAGGTTTAAAATATTTTTACAACTAAAGTGTCCTCAAAGGGTATTTAATTAAAATGCATCACAATAACGCATAACCTCTAGATCTCGATTGAAGGGCCAAATACTTGTCCTCTTCAAATCAAAATTTATGTTATCAATATTAAGTGTTTTTTCAAATGTCAAGTTGTCAAGTGTTGCCAATTCAACCCTCTTAATCTCCAAATTGGAATATTTAACCATCCATGTTGCTCTTTCACTCTTAATATGTTTTGATAGTTGAAAAAATGCTTACATCTAGTAGGTACAACTAATGAGATGTATGGGCTAGTAGGATTAACAACTATGTGAAAGCAACATAACTTTCATGGCTATCAAATATCAAAAGATGTCTATTAGTGGGTGAAACACACCTAGGTACTAATCTTGCTAAATGGTGCAAAGAATTAAGAAATGGCACTTTTATCATCCATGCTCTTAAGTAAAAACCACCAACTTTTTATTCAACAACATTCACACAACATAAAATTGTGAACTTTTGTTGATTATTTTGGAAAACACTCACATTGCCCCATTTCTACCAACTTGAATGTCAATCTCATCACAATTCCAAATTTTACAAAGACTATATGGATTAGTTGCATAAGCCCTTTGTAACAACTTGCCATAAAACATTGCAACCACTATAGGCCTCAAATTTAGTGTCATGCCTCTATCATGTCCTATTGCCCTCAAGGTAAGATAATGATAATTTTTAAAACATGTCCACCATGACTTACCAAAGAGTTCATCCTTGAATGGATTTGGTATTGTTTGTTTGGCAAATCTGCACTAATTCAACTTTTAAACTAACTATTCAATTGTAAGACCTTCAACAATCAATAGAATAGATTACAACTAGCACTTGCACCAAGGGGTGCAAGGGTTACGCCGATAGAAAAATATATAGAAATAAACATGGAAAGAAAGTGTAGTTTAAAATATATACAATCTTGTTTGCAATATACATAAATTATCTATAATACATATTTGGAGATTGAAAATTGAATGAAAGATTTGCAGCAATGTCAATTGTGATTTGCAAAATTTAAAAGATGTCTGAATGACATAGTTGATAGTATTCTATGTGATGATTCCATGTGCTAGTATGGAATGATGTGACGCAATTGTTGCACAAATATACCAATTTAGAACATCCACCTACATGTAATGAAGTTGTGTGTAAATATACAAATATTAATGTGTATAATATGAAGATGGTAAGAAATAAAACAAAGAAAGTTTAACAAGTAATAATGATACAATTAATATCATATCAAATATTATATTTAATAGTAACTATAATTATATTATATATGATTTAATGTTCACAATTTTAAAAAATATTGTGCATTAATCATATATTATACTATATTTATATTTAATAATTTCTATTCTAAATATAACTATAATATTATTCCAAAAATGAATTTACTCTATAAAATATAATCAATCTTGATTTTATAAATAAAAAAATTTAAATAAACTATAAAAAAATATAATAATGAAAGAATTCACCAAAAAAGAAAAGATAGGTAAACAAAAGCAATTAAATACTATTTGTTTTACCTTCCAAGTCCAAGTTTAAAAGCTGTAAAAATATGGTGAATATCGAGATATTCACATTTTTAACCATATTAAAGCAGTTCAAATAGTAAAAGATTGTTAAAAGTGAATTTATATTTTGTTTTAGTAAACGTGATTTTAAAGGGTTCTTTTGTATTTTGAAAATGACGTTCAAATAGTAAAAAAGATTATTAGAAGTGAATTTATATTATTTTTTTTTAGTAAACATGATTTTAAAAGGTTCTTTTGTATTTTAAAAATGAATTTGTATGATTTATAATATAAATAAGTTTGATTTCATAATTAATTTATTTTTATATTTATATTTTAAATAATAAATTTTTATTTTTATGTTAAATATATAACTTTATTTTGTTGGATACTCATTCTATATTTCAGTAGACTATTTTTTATGTCAGATCCACTCTGTAAAAGCTTTGTACGAGAGTTGCTACACCGAAGGGGAAACATTTATTCTTGAAATTATTTTTATTCATTTTGTTTTTACTCATTTTGCAGATTCGATTATATTCTGGAGACGAGCATCGCACAAGCATAGAAATGTTAGCTATTGTTATATATTAAAAAGAGGTGAAAGACAATTTTTTCTACAGATGAGCTACAGCGGAAAACTCTCTCTTTAAAAAACCGTTAGTAGTCTTGGATTTTACTCGATCAAGGGGACCAACTGGAATCTACTCGGCCACCACGTGGCGGTACAATCATCTAGCCAAAGTAAAATAATATTTGCATCTTGTGCAAGGGCGGTCCAACACGTGTGGGCCTATATTTTCTTTTACGTGTCTCATAGCTGGCGTGGAGATTAGAGAACCATAAGGCGATGTATTTGACGATGCCATATATAACGTGTGGATGAATTATTAAAGAAAATTGTGACAGATTTGCAAGCGCAACATATGAGAGTACACGTGTGGGGTATTAGCAATCCAAATGTGTAAAGAGAAGGGAATCCCAACTTGACAGCAAAGGCTCTTTCTATCGCTTTGAAAAAACAAAGATTTAACCTTTCATAGGGAAGACATGTAAGTCGCCCAGATCTGCTACATTTTTTTTTCTTCTATTTTTTCAGATTTTAGAGTCGATCTTGGAGCTTTAAGTTTGCAAAATGCACACAACCCAGATGTTTTGACAACACCATGCCAATCTTACAAGGATTGGTCGGTAATTTTTCCCTTCTTACCCGAGTTGTTCTGAATGTTTTACTTTTGCACTTTTGTCAAACAGTTCGCGTGCCTTTTTTATGCTTTCACATTTTACATACATCATGTCCACCATAGGAAACCCTACACAGCAGAGTTTAAAAAATGAGACTAACCAAAACCAATCTCCCTACAACTGCTGCTTCAATCTATTCGCAGTGAAGACAAAGGGGATTTGAAAATGTTGAAGCCAATGACCCAAAAAAAGAATTTAAATGACAAATCGTGCCACTGAAGGTGGACTTGTCTGGTGTATAGTCTGTTGTTCTGAATGTGAATTTGTGTCTACATTATGCAATCCATTTATAGATTTGTAGGCGGCAAAAAATTCTAGGCGGTGATGAAGTCGACAGATAATACATTAAAAAGTAAATGAAGTATGCAAGAGGAAATCCATCTGAATCAAATATTTATCGCAAGAATGCATCCGCATTTACTGCGGACAACTCACCATCTATATTTACTATCGTCTGCATTTACTATAGTGCATTTGTAAAAATTTTGCATTTATAAGATGTGCGTTGTTTGCCATTGAGATTTTTGTTTGCCTGAAACTATTAGTTGTTTTATCAAAAGTTTTAGCAATATTCCGGCCTGAGACAGGTTTCAGGTCGAAACCTCACACCATATATAGTCTATCAGCTAATTAAACAATCAATAACAAAGACATTCAAAAACCATGACAAACACAATAAAATATACATATTTAGATCATTTGAGAATGGTGTTGAAGAGGATTGAAAGCATCCCAAACTAATTGCAATGTAAATCCAATCTAACTACAATGAAATGTCAAACTAAATGCACAATAGATGTGCATTCACAAATGTGTACTAATGTGGCAATAAACAAATAAGCTCCGAACACACATCCATCACCAATTAATGCCTATAAACAACTTTAACGATAAAGTATAAATATATGCATATCCTTATATAGACATAATTAGCCGATAGGCTATTCTGGGTGGGAAATCCCACCGGAAAGTTGTCAGACGCTCACCGGATTAATCTACTATCTGACGTCGAGAAAGACTATTCCGATGGGATGACGGTGAGTGAAGGATGCGAAGATGGTTTCGAAAGTCATGACAAGACAATGCACTATCGCGTAGAATGCATCAGCTCAAACAATAAATGCATCACACCTACCTGCAGAGAAAAGGGATGCTCGCGCCATTAATATGGCATGGTGACCCATTTGCTAGGATAGAAAGGACAGTTTGCAGAGGAAGTTTGACCCGCAACCTCCATGAAATCACATTCTTAGGCGGTGTGATATTTATCTTTTACCAGAGGAGGTGGACGGTAGAGGTGGAGAGGGGAGAAAAGAAGGGGAGGGTGTTGAGAGGAGGCGCAACAGAAATGGATTTGTTGAAAAGGCTCTAGAAATTTTTAGGCAAATTTAAAGCCAAATTCCACACTAATGCCAACATCGTCCCTGCTTGTGCCGTAATGAGAGCTCTTGCACAAGTGATGGGCTTCCCATCAAGTTTTAAGGAGAGGAAATTTTATCAAACGCGTGGGACTAAAAGAATAAGGAACAAAGTCTTAGGAAAAGAAATGGGAAGGAATGCATCGTAGGGTGATGAGATGAGGAGAAAATGAAGAGAATGGTGTGGGAGGAAGGAAAGAAATTGCAGGGCATGGGACATTAAACCCTCAAGGCGTGAGGAGAGTTCAGCTGTAAGGGAAAAAGAATAGGAATAATATGGAAGCTAAATGCAATTACTCTCTTTTTGAGTTTAAACCATTCACTGATCATTTTCTATATGCTTGCAAATGTTGTTTGGTCAGCCATTGGATTTATAGTGTATACTGTGGTACTTGTGTCATGGGCTCTTGCATTTTCTGTAGGTGGTGAACACCTCTTCAGTTCTGTTTGGAAGCATCTCGCTGTTTATCATATAACTGATACTTACAATCTTATCGGATCATGAATAAACTTGTTTTGAATGATATTTTTATTCAAATTCATGTTTTGAGGTGTTATTCTTAATGGAATTGATAGATTTTGTGTGATTTTTTTTCAACTTCAGGTTTTGTGTGCATTATAAGTTTTGACTTGATTTGTCTACAAAGGTTTTGATTGAAAAGGATTTAGTATACACTCAAAGAAATTTTACTGATTCAATCGCCACAGCACAGGGATTATTGCAGCCTTGAAGAGAACATTTTGTGCTGCAAGTGTGTTGTGGAGAATTACACTTGTGTTGGCCGAGGTGCTCAGGCCTCAATGCCATGTTGGTTAACTGCTCACACGCAAATGGAGAGGCCTCATTAGACTATGGAAGCAACTACGATGACATGCCATCGTTGCAGGGTATGCACGAAATGGATTTGTTGAGAAGGGTTTAGAAACTTTCAAGCACATGCACTCGACAAGGGTAACACCAAAAGCTCAGAAGAACCCTAAGCCTGTGGAGGCGAAAACGGTGAGATCGCAAGGTATGCACACAATGGATTTGCTAAGTAGGCTTTTGAAATTTTCAAGCAAATGCACTTGACAAAGATAATTTAGCATGCAATATGTTAACTCACGAACAAGCACAGTGGGATTTGATGCAAAAATTTGGTTTATTGACCAAGCCGACTTTGGTGTTATGGTTTTTCGCAATTTCTAAGCCATCCAACCTTGTCCTAGGACCTGCCCATGCTAGAAACCATATGAGGGCACATTGAATTTCAAGGCTCCCTCATTTTCAAATCTGAGCAATGCATCGAGATTCAAGGAGTTGGAGAGTTCACTGCAGACAAAGTTGGGTGCTGATTCAATCTTTGTTCGGTCCCTAAATTTCGACAACCAAAACTATTTAAATACTAAAGTGCAAATTTTTCCTGTAAATAAAACTGATATTTTGTTGGTAAGTATATCATATTAACTATCGAATTTATAATAAGTCATGATGTGATTGTGCTTTTTTATTGCATACTTTGAGTTTGAATGGTTAATACTAGGTGATTCAATTCAATCCAACAACCTCAACCCGACTACGATAATTGTTATGTTGATTGCAACAACTGTGTTAATTACGATGATTGCTTTTATGGGGTTTTATGCCTTGATGCAGAAAAGAAGGGCCAACAAGGAAATTGAAATGCACAAACCTTTTGGTATAGCCTACCACTAAATTTACATATCATTTAATATTGATTTAAAAATTTAATTTGAAGCACATAATTAGTACAACTATAATAAGATATTTTGACAATTTTATAATTACATGGATTCAAAATATGCAACCAAATAGCTAAGACTATTTGTTTGAAGGATATGTTGAGCAGAGTATAGGTACAGTTGATATCTACCTATTTTTAAGTAGTACAAATATCCAAGTTAAAAAATTAAAAAGATTGTTGTGTAATTCTGTGAGCTTGCCCATTGGCTAAGATATGTGTACTCAATAGTAGAGAGTGTAGTTCAAGTTTGAACGAGAGTAGCATTGTATACCTGTTGAACATGTAGGGTGAATGGAAAACCACCTCCCTTGTGAATGCTTGCATTAGGCATTGATAATATAAAATATCACTTTGTACATAAGCTGAGTGAACTAATTGACTCTTCTTCACATAAACAAATTTACTTGAGCTACCATAGACTTAATTAGGGTGATAAATAAATATGCTCAATAAGGGTCATATTAAGCTTGCAAATTAATTATAAATTAATATTAGTGACGAATGCCTTTTATTAAGCTTGCAAATTAATTATAAATTAATATTAACGCCTTGAGGATTCAGGGCCACCAAGATGTGTCAATAAACCAAATTTCATTATAGCATAACTTGATACAAAAATCCTCAATGCTCTATTCTCTCCAACTAAATATTTGTATCATAAAGCAATTAAATAGTCAAGGTGAACAAACTTAAAAATAAAATTTCATATAACAGATATTACTAAGGGATCTATTTATGCCCATTCTCGACAACAAGATAATCTAACAATTAGGCAATAGTGTCATGGAAATGTTTGTGTATTTACATAAATCTATTTCTCTTTCAACCAACAATTTACATTTTCTTGCGAGTACATCTTGCTATCAACGTAACCATTGCACTTCAAATGGGGTGCAAGCGCTAGTATATATGAATCATAAACAACACCAATGAAATCATAATGATACATGTTATTTATTTAAATCTATTTGCTTCTAGATTTGATTGTGCTAGTTTTTCATCAACATTTTAAATCATACTCAATGATACATCATCAAAATAGAGAGTTGAGAATAACAACTCTAGTTGCTCGACTTTGAAACAAATTTCTCTCCCGTGAATGGTATCAATCAATGTAATTAGATTTCCACAATCCATATGTGAACTTAAATCTTATTGCTTCTAGAATTGATTGTGTGCTAGTTTTTCACCATCGTTTCAAATCACTCAATGATCCATCATTAGGATTGAGAGTTGATGGATTATTGAATGTGATCAAAAACATTGATGAAAAACTAGCACACAATCAAATCTAGATGCAATTAGATTTAAATTCATATGGATTGTGAAAATCTAATTACCTCCACTACATTTCTACCAAGAATCCAACATATGCAGTTAAGGAAAAAAGAAAATGTTGTTAATTTGATGCACCTGAGTGTTTGAAAAGCAAGCTTTTGCTTTTTGGTTTTTCATGGGCGGCCAACTGAAATGGAGCAGATTTGGAATAGAGATTTAGGCACAATAAAAAAAATTCATAGCAGAAAGCCCGATAGATAAAAATGGAAGTTTTATTATTTAATTAAAAAACAAATTAGAGGATAATAAGGAGACTGGAGGAGCACACCGAGCTAACGAAACACTACTCTGAAGTTAAGACCAATATCAGCAGAGAAGAGGTACGTTCCATGAATGATAATGTACCGATTTCCTTGTGCCTAGGTACTCTGAACCATGTTAATCTCCAAGTAGCTATTACGCCTTCAACATAAGGGAGACCAATTTTCAGTTTACTATATTTGACAATTTATCCTCCTTTTAATATGAAGTTCAAGAACTCTAGCAGTTTGCAAGGATTAATAGAAACGAAGGATTCCCAATTGTCGTTCACCTTTGCATACACTCCACTGGACAACATGTCAGACAAGGGTGTAACAATGTAGTCTGTCTGTACGTTAAATGAAAACATGGAATACAGTTACTAGCCCTATGAAATAACTATTGCAATTGTTCACAAGGGATTCCCTACATGGTATATACCAATCGATCTGCAATAAGCTTGACCTGTTTACTTAAGAGAAATTTTAGACTGGAAGTCTTGACACCTTAGAACCCCTCCTTTGACTCGGGGATTTGAGATCCCTAACTAGCACCCCTTCCTTGACTGCATCAGATTCAAACATTGACAATCCTTATTAGAATTCCCCTTGACTGCAAGGTTCAGAGCCCCTTAACTATAATTAATCCCTTCGACAGAGCCCCTTAACTAGAATTCATCCCTTCGACTTCATCGGATTCAAAGGTTGGCGATCCTTATCTAGAAGCCCTCCCTTGCCTGCAAGGGTAACACGAATATTTATTTCTGGCAAAAACGAGTTTAATACCTAAGAATATGATACGCTTCTGCAAATTCTTTACCTCTTTGTTCTGCATATAACCTACTTAGAAAAATCCCCTAGAAATGTGAAAAACGACGTATCTAAATTTAAAAATTCGACTATAAGATTCACAAAAGCACGCACTTAACCCGGAAAAACATACAAACGAAGCTCGTTCACAGACACTACTATTTGAAAATCAGCAATAAAATGAGCAAACATTCCTGCAAAACAATAAACTTCCATGGAGGGAAGTTAACAAAGTCTTCTGTGGATACTAATTTAAAGCTTTTTCAACTTTTTCAAATCTTGGAAGCTCAAGCACCTTTTGCACGATTTCAAATAGCTCTTCCGAAAGGGCAATACTAACAACAATCTCGTAATCAAATACCAATTTATTTCAAATACAATACAAAATTACCGGTTTCTGGCTAACGCACCTGACATAATATAGAGGGATTGGACAAACAATTCCATCAAAGAGAGTGGTGTTAAGAAACACCAGAAAGGAAAAAAGAGTTGAGGCAGAACATTTAGCCGCCGAAGCCGTAGAGAGTCCTGCCTTGCCTCTTGAGGGCATAGACGACATCCATAGCTGTGACGGTCTTACGACGAGCGTGTTCAGTGTATGTGACAGCGTCCCTTATCACATTCTCCAAGAAGATCTTCAACACGCCCCTAGTTTCTTCATAGATAAGCCCGCTGATACGCTTGACGCCTCCTCTTCTGGCCAGACGCCTGATGGCAGGCTTGGTAATACCCTGAATGTTATCGCGAAGGACCTTCCTGTGCCTCTTCGCTCCTCCTTTGCCAAGCCCCTTCCCGCCCTTGCCTCGCCCAGACATTTTTCTTTGATCGAACGATTGCCTTTGAAACCCTCAACAGAAATGCTCACAGACGCCCTGTTTTGATTTGATTCAATCATCGCCCGCCGTGTCGGTTTTATAGGAGATGCTTCACGATCCCCAGCCATCTTTGGCCGTTGGATCTGCCTAAGTCGGCCAGTGATCCGGACCAAGTGCCAAGATTGCATTGTAACCATTGGATCTCCCCTTTCGATTGCTGATTGGTTGTAGTTTAAATTCTAAGGATCAATGGAATTAGGACCAGCTAAGTGGTTTGTTTTGGATTCCAATAATTTTAAAACCCGTCTGCAAATGTTTAAAATTTTATGGTGTCATATTAGAGATTTCTAAATATCAAAATACTTATTAATTTATTTTAGTTTAGCCCCCAACCTACCTCAATAAGGTTTTATATTTTGGTCACTTTTTATAAGCTAATGAGGAGCTTACAAACAAGTCTTATAATTTTAAGATGTGAAGAAGATAGAGGTGTTGGGAAGCATCAAACTTTTTTAAATGGTGTTTGAGGAAAATATTATTTCATTTCTTAGAAGATATTTAAGGAGAGTAGGGAAGTGAGAGTAACCACAATGAGAGAATATTATTTTTCAATGGAGGGGATATATATGAATAAAAAAATTATTTATTTTTATATTCATATTTTTTTATTTTATTTGTTTGTTTTTCAATTTCGTAATATAATAAGATTCTTTCATCATGGTATTTAATTAAAAACAGTAAAATAATTTAGTTTGTATATTTCTTTCTTATTTATTTAAATTTAAGAGTTTATATTTTGAGACGAGAGAACATTGAGCTATACAAAAAAAATATTGTCAAAGGAATCTAGACCAATCTAAAAAAATGAGAAGCATTCAAGAAATTTAGAAGCATATGTGATGGATATTAATGCACTGGAATAAGTTGTTTGTCATTACCACCACCATACCACTTCCTAACAATATACTAGGGAATTTTTGGAAGATTGACAAGATTCTAATTTTATATGCCTTCTCTACATAGCATGGTTTCAAAGGCATTTTCTCAAATATAATAGTGTTAATTAGCTTTAGATGCTTTGTGTTTTCTATCCATTTATATTTTTATCCTTTGTGCTATTATACTAGATTTTCAATCATTTTTTTAATAATTAATACATAAATATTATTTTAAAAATGAAAGAAGAAATTATTTTCATCTTGTATACAGCATTTAAGAATTATCAATACTAAGATAATAAAACATTTTTTATATAACTTCATTGGGTTTGAACACATTATTTCCAAGATAGGAAGCAGATTTCCACTCTCCTACTTATATTTGTTCCTATATTACAGTCATTATTCTTCAAAGAAGTTCACATTTTTATGTTTATAAAAATACTAGTTGGAAATCATATTTTAAATGGGTTATAACTATAGAACACAAATATCATGTTAGTTGCAATGTTTTAAGTTCACCAATTGAGAGATTCACTTCATCGTTATAGGTTTTTTCTTTCTTTGATTAGCAAGGTATGGAGCAACCCAAAGATGTCCATTGGAAGCCTTCTTCTCAGTAGCTAAAAATTATCCCAAGCTTCTAAACCCATTGTGATAGGGATGATTTGTTGCATAAGTGAGCAAAGTACAGTTCATGTTCAAGGCATATATTGTAGTAGAAAGGTATATGTGTGTACATTTTAACATTCATAGTGTTGAAACATAGGGTAAACTACTACAAAAAAACAGTGTTCACTTAATATACAAATCTAAAATTGTGAGTATAACATCATTTATTTACCATAAATTAGATGTGTGGAAGTATAAATTAGCAAACCATGAGCTCCAAACACGACACTAAATATCCATGGAGAAACCCTTTAGGAAAAAAAATCTAACATTAACAAGAACACTAGTAATGTAGTAATCTAAACAATATATTACACCTATACAAATTTCTCCTTAATACAATAATATTTTGGTAGCACATGTGTCTGTAAAATAACCCATAATAAATCCATCCAATGCATGCAATTTATAGAGAATGGTTGAGAGGAAATCACAAGTAGATTGTTGAAACCAAGACCACTCAAAATCATGGTATGGAAAAAACATGATACCCCCACGACAAAATTAATGAATGCACCATGAATAGAGCCAGTAATAACATCTTTAACCCTTTTGAAGAGTGATCACAAATCCCCAAAAGTAGTGCTCCATTTTACAATCCATAATACATTTTGGATTTATGCCTAGGAATAGAAAACTATTGTAAGTGAAGTCAAGTGAGCTTATAATCATCATTGTCATGCTACACCTCCCTTGTCAATGCCACAATAAATAATATTCTAAGTTATAAGGAGAAATAATAAAATTATATATATCTCAACCACCTACATGGACATCTGATTACCCATTCCAAGATGCTTGGAGACCCAAAATATTAGTACATTAAGATTATAATAAAATATCACACTATCCTAGCATTCTTCAACTTTATATTATACATTACAAAGAAAAAAATAGTTACAATAAATAAATCAACTACAAGATGCAAGGCCTCATGGCTCACTACACCAAGAAAATTTATATGTGCTCACCAGTTTCGTTGGTGAGTTTGCAACATTCTTTCGAGTATCAACTTTCTATAATAGTGCATTACCATTTTCTACCATCTTGTGAACAAAGATAAACCACACATCAATATAATTGGTAAAAGCATGATATGTGGGATTCCTAGCCAAAAAATAACACTTTGACTATCACATCCAATCTAAACTACCCCACAATCAGAACCAACTCCTAAATGTGGTATCTATAACATACTACCTCTTTACAAGTATGCCTAGTATCCATATACTCTACTTTGGTAGTGAAGAAAGCAACTATGGTATACCTCTTACTCATCCAATTGATAGCACCATAAAATAGAGAAAACACACAGCCACTAATGGACCTCTAACTATCTAAGTCACCAACCCAATCTACATCAACAAATCCATGTATGTTTGATAACTTGTCCATATCATTGAAACCATGATAGCACAAGCAATATAAAATTCCCTCGCAAATATCTAAACTCTCTTTACCACAAATCTAATACTCTCTACTAGAGTTAGAGATAAAACTTATAAGAACTCCAACTGCTTAGGCAATATCTAGTCTAGTACAAACCATTGCATACATTAGACACCAATAAACACTAACATGAGACATATTATACATATCATATACATAATTGGAATTAGGACTCTTCAATAAAACTTAGTGCTTACAAGTAAAAGAATACTCATTACTAATTATGCATAGAAAAATAAGCCAACATACTTACTCTGACTAAGCTAAAACATTATGTAAACTTAGTCCCTACTAATTTTTAATCCCAAAATATATATTTTCCCCCTAGGTCCTTCATGTCAAACACACCAAAAAGTTGACTTTAGCCTCCCTATTCATTGTCTTATTGTTTCCCATAAACATGGCATCCACATATAAGATAATAATTAAAACCTAATCATCAATACATTCAATATAAACATTTTGATCCTGTTTGCTTCGTACAAAACCCAAATTCAAAGAAAATGCATCAAATTCTTGATACCACATATAAGGAGATTATTTCAAACCATGTACAAAGATTTTTTTAGCCTACAACCTAAATTTTATCTCTTTACCTCAAACCCATCTAGTTATCATAAATAAAGTCCATCTTCAATATATTCATACAAGAAAATAATTTTAATACCTAAATTTTGTCTTCAATATATTCATACAAGAAAATAATTTTAATACCTATTTGCTCAATCTCAAAGAAAAGTTGTAGTAATAGATAATAAGAATCTAATGGAAGATGTTTTAAAGAAACATGAGAGAAATTTTACCAAATTCAATTCTCTTTGTGGGAGTGTCCCTTAGCCACTAATATAGTTATGTACCTATATAATCAACTATCTACTTTTAGTTTTTTTGGTACTCATTTGCAACCGATGGGATTTCTTCCCTTAAGCAAACTTATAAGATCCCAAGTGTCGCGTTTGTCTAAGGACATCATCTTTTATTGCATGGCCTCCATCCAAGAATCATGCTCTTCCAAAGAGAGAGTCTCCTTAAAAGACTTTGGTTTATCATTAATACATAATAAAATAAATATACATAGAAATGTAGTGGGTTATACATGTTAATCGAGTTCCATTATCTTGTGGATCATTGAAAGACTAGATTAAAGGATTCTTCTTGTTCCTTTGTATGCTCATCTTGCATAGAAATCACACTTGAATCATATTCATCCTCTTTATCCTCTAAGTCATCAATATATTCTTCAACATGTGTATCTTCCCATTTCTTAACTTTATTCTCAAAATTTACTATTTTCCTTCCTTTTTCTTTGGTTGTGGAGGAACTAAAAATACGCTAGGGTCCTAAAAATCACATCTTTAGAATATATCATTTATGGTTGGAAGATTCCAAATCTTATAGCCTTTTACATTCTAATTATGACCAACAAAAAGGAATGTATGTGCTTTTCAATCCAACTTAAATAAATTTTCCTTAGTCACGTGAAGAAAAGCCTCATAAACAAATACCCTTACATGTAAAATAGAATATTTCTTACCTATCCATATTTTATAAGAATTTTGTTGGGGTTACCGTACAAGAACATTTCAGATTTAAAGTCTAAAACCAGTAGTGTCTTAGTGACTTTCATTTCTAAATCACTCGAGAAGCACTAACAACTATGCCATAAAGTGGAAACAAGCATAATAGTTCTCCCACATTGATCCTTCTGAGAAAAGCACATGCAAACTTAAACCAAATTCAACACCATGAATAGACAAACAAATGAACACGTAGATTTACATGGGGAAAACCCTTTCGGGTAAAAAACCCCATACTCCAAACTATAGAGCCATTGTATTATTCAACAACTAAACAATTACAATACAATATTAGGCTCATAGCCATTACAGGAGTTACATCTTGTTCATTTAGAGAAATACAAGCAACAACATAGATCTGCAACCTTGCACTATTACAATGTCTTCACAAGACATAAAGTGAAGGTTCCCTTCAGCTCTTCAAACCATTTGCACAGCCAACCTTTCAGTGGCATAGCCTAGCGGCCACCTCAGGTTCACATCTGCCCAGGTTTTGAGTGTCTCAGTGTTCACAATTACAATGCTCTACGCATACCGCTCGAACACACTCTCTTCGATCTCTGACCAAGCTCATTGATCATGGATCTGTCAATCTTCTGATAATTCAATCTTTCAATCTGATCTCTATCGGCTTGCTCTGCTTTCAACTTCAACTTCTTAGCTTTGGATTACTATCAATCAGCATCCGGTCTCGCCTTCCGGCTCAGCATTAATCGACATTCCATCGGCCTCAGGCCGACCTCTCAGCTTTTAGTCAAAATTGCATACCCACCAAACGGCCATCAGGGTCTCATAATACCCCGCCAACAAGCTTCACCATCTTGAGTTGTGTGCACCACCCTAGCAACTGACATTGAGCCACCCTACAATCAATTCGCACTCAGATCAAACCCTCGAGATGCACGCACAAGCTTTCGGTCACTAGTCATTGATTTGCAACAATGATGCAAAATCAACCAATAAGATTTCACCACGTGTCGCACTGCCATTCGTCCACCGCTTGCAGATCAGTTGCCCTGAGCTCCATCGCTAACCATTCCAGGGCGGTAATCAATCACTATCATTAAAACACTGACCGCCAACTTTATTGGGTCCCAAAAGCCACGTGACTGCCGCTCAAGGAAATTCCAGGGCACTCAAGAGGGAATCTCCAAGATTCCCTTGAGCTCGCCCAGAACTGGCTTCCAAAGCTACCACGTGTCCACCGCTTTCGCTCTCCGCTTAGAGCACACTCGAGTCCCATCGAGCCATGTGTAATTCATTGGAGCTCCTTCGAGGAATCTCAAACGGCATCTACTATATTCCCCAAGGAACTCTTGAGATGTTGACAAGTGTCCACGGCCCGCCAACACAACATAAATGCTTGGGACCCACCATCATTCCGCTGAGCACACCACTTAACTCACTGCCACGCGTCAAACGCACAAGCAATTTCGCTCAGCCAAAATGTTCTCAGCGGTACTTGCATCAGGATGGCGCGGAACGCAATGGACACTGTCGAATCAAAGCCTCCATAGTTGTTGATCAAGTTCTTCGCCGCTTGGTCCAACTTCAATCGCTCAACGCATATCAACATATCAGTGCCACATGAAATGTCACCCGCCAATATGATATCACCTCACTACATCAGCCCATCGGTGGAACAACACAAAGACTCTTATCGATAGCGATCGTCAGTCGATAAGAAATGTCGCCAAGCCAGACCTGTTGGGCCATTGCCGGAACACCACCAAGAGTCTCGCCAATCGGATAGAGTCTTGGCGACAAGGAAAAGGTTGAACACATGAAGTCCCCCGGACCAAAGCGGTACAAGCTAGCAAAATTGAGGCATATTTCCAACAATCTCCCACTTGACGAAGACTTGCTGGCTTCCTCCAAAACCCGAACACAAAGAATCGCTCCACCATGCTTCTGCGCTCCAAACAAGACACTTGCAATGACATCCAAGATGTCCACCAACACAGGAAATAGTTCCAACCATCCTTCACAAGAAAAAGGAACAAGCCAAGGTGAAATTGCACCAGTCTCTAGAACACAAACATCAAATCCTTTAGACGAAAAAGGGATTAGACTACCACCACTCCACTGTGCTCACCAGCCATCCAAAAGCAACAATGCAACAACTTCAAAGTTCCCCGATCATGAACACAAACGTGAAGTTATTCTCCAAAACAAGATAAACCACCATCTAGAACAACAACTAGAAAACTGACTGCCCTCATCCAACTGATCAAAACCCGCATGACTCAAAAATAGCACACACAACTCGTGCTAATCCATCCAATCACCCATACCTCCAAGGTATGCACATCAATAAACTCATGCCATCACATATCCACCCATCAACTGCAAAATACAAGAACCTTATGCCAACCAGTCAAGAAGACCAAACAAATCCAAGAGCTCCCACTCCATGGGCAATGTCTAGATGAATGCAAAGAACTGGAATGAGCACATTCAACGCGTCTCTTCATTAGCATCTCAGCAAACAAGGCATCATCACAAGTGATCCAAGCATACCAAGTCCACCAATCACGACACATAGAAGAGCATAACCATGTAGTACCAAGGAACATCCACAGTGGTATTCAAACCTGCAAACTAAACATGCCCTTCTACACACACTTCTAAATGCTAGTTGTGTCCAGTATGACCTCCTTCACATCCCAAAGAAGATCAAACCAACCCATATTCTTATCTCCTACCAATTCTCAAAAGCACCAGGAGATAAACTATGTTATCCACCTTTCACTATGGATCCTCCAGAAACTTAAACATCAAATCAAGATCCATATCATGAAAGCAAGCATAAAAAACACATTTGAAAGATATAATGGGAAAATACCTCTCAAAAGAACTTCACTGTCGAGAAGACCAAAGGGAAAAAGATACTCCTCCAGGATATAACAACTGCCATGACTTATCCAAGAACAATCTCCTTATCGGTCTCTTTTGAACTCGCGTTCAACCAAGGTGCAAGCTACTCGGACTTTCAACTGTAAATAGTAACAACAGCCTCACCTGCTTCTCCATGTATCCATGAGCACCAACAATTGATCATCTCATGCTAAACTCCAATCTGCATTACTGCAGTGAACATGAAGTTCTCAAGCACATGACCAATGCACTCAAAACACAGAGAAACACCAAACCACTGTCAAAGCTCCAAACCTAGGAATTAGGAACTTATCACGACATCATGATCTTACCATCCCCCTTAGGAGATCCCATGCTCCAGGCAAACATACCAAGGTCTCAAGAGCAATGCATCATGCCAAAACTGTAATGCGCAAACAAGAGCATACCATGACATAAAGCAAACAAACTCTAAACCAACATCACTTGTCAAGCACCACCAGCACCTCAACCAAAGAATCACAAGAGTCCTCCATGGCTCCAGGATGTTGCACATCCTCAAATAGTGCCCATGCAAATGTGAAAGAGCTCTTCTGCAGCAACAAGGTCTAAGAGCTCTATCAGAAACATCTGCAACACCAAATAAGATCATTCACCACCAAGTGATGAATACACAGTCACTGCTAAAGCTCCCACTGAACGTGGCACCGAGCTTTCCAAGCACCATGACCAACCATCTGTTGATCTGAAAACCTACAGGTACAAACGACAACATGTCCATCTAACAACAACACCGAGCAGTAACAAGGTCTCTGAAACACGCAGACCGCATTATCACTGTCAAAAGCTTACACTAACCAGTGTATCAAGATTTCCATGACATCGTGATACACATTCTACAGGTCCCCATAACCAAATATCCAAGTACCCAAACGCCATTCCTCCTCACATCTCAAAACAACTACACCAATGCACAAGTGGCCATAGACAAGGCTAGCTAACAAATCTGCACCACCACTGAAGCAACCTCATGGATATTGATAGTCCACTTCCAAGTTGACTCACAACAAACATGTAGGTAAAGACAGCCCACAACATTGTACAACTCATAGATGCAACCAGTGAAAAACCTTGCAAATCTATCATCGTACTAGAAATTGCACAACTGAGATCTCAAAGAGAAAACCCATGTAGACAACACGACTCAAACACCAGATCAAGCCATATCTGAATCACCAATCATGTCCATAACCCAAGCACCATAGTCTAGGAAACCAACAAGCAAACACCACAAGAATTTTGAATGAAAAACACATACCAACACTCCCATGCAGAGAAGACATCGCACCTCCTCAAACATGTCGAACTGCAACTATCTCATCCAGTCACACCCCAAAAGCTAGGGTCTAGAAAATAGTTTAACAGTAGCTCCACAAACCACAAGTTTTACTTGACCATGTAAAACCTGCAAAATCTGCAAAACCACCGTGTTTCCAAAACACACATGCACATCCATATCCACTACACATCTAGATGACTCAAGAGTCTACACACAACCATCACGGTTAACCAGAACGCACATGAATATGCATCATAGACTTTTTAGGAAAATCTACATAAAACCCTTTAGAACCAAAGACATGAATCTAAAACATGCGAGTACAAGGTATAGGTAAACAGGAATAGCAGGCCCATTCCAGACCAAATCCAAAACCACGACCATGCACAAGCATACGAGAGAGCCAGGCTATTCAAAAGTGTCAGACCACTCAGATCAACTTCATAGCCTTCATGCAATCAGGGCAACAAAGAAACCATCTTCAACGCTAAGTCGAAACACCCAATACAAGCACAATACTCCATGGTTGAGAAACAACCCAAGCAACTCCATACCGCCAGGGTGCCTCTCACACAGACACCCAGTATGAACCACGCTCTGCTACAACATTACCATAAGCATAAACTCACACCCCTTGCATCAGGATCATTCGCTGCCAAACAGGAGCCTCATACCACATTGCCACAATATGATCAACTCCAAAACCTCCTATGTATTTCATGCTATGGGTTGAAACAAAAGAGCAGGAACTCTTACTCATCGAAAAGATCAAGCATCAACCGATTCCTCAAGATTTCCTCAAGCTTTCCAGGCTCAGAAATCCTCACAGGAGAAATGCCTAGAACCAGCATCCAAAAGAAGGCTCTGATACCAGTTTTTGGTATCATGAACAAACCTTGACCTCCCTTCACCAGCTTTGATACCACTTGTTGGGGTTACCGTATGAGAACGTTTCATAATTAAAGTCTAAAACCAGTAGTGCCTCAGTGACTTTCATTTCTAAATGACTCCAGAAGCACTAACAACTATGCCATAAAGCAAAAATAGGCACAATAGTTCTCCCCCGTTGATCCTCATGAGAAAATCACATGCAAACTTAAACCAGATTCAACACCATGAACAAACAAACAAATGAACACACAAATTTACGTGGGGAAAACCATTTCGGATAAAAAACCCCACACTCCAAAAGATAAAGCCATTGTATTATTCAATAACTAAATGGTTACAATACAATATCAGGCTCATAGCCATTACGGGAGTTACATCTTGTTCATCTAGAGAAATACAAGCAACAACATAGATCTGCAACCTTGCACTATTACAATGTCTTCACAAGACATACAGTGAAGGTTCCCTTCAACTCTTTAGCCCATTTACACAGCCAACCTTTCAGCCAGCACAACCTAGCAGCCACCTCAAGTTCACATCTGCTTAGGTTCCGAGTGTTTCAGTGTTCAATGTTACAATGCTCTATGCATATCGCTTGAACACACACTCTCTGATCTCTGACCAAGCTCACCGATCATGGATTTGTTGATCCATCGATAATTCGATCTTTCGATCTAATCTCTATCGGCTTGCTTTGCTTTCAGCTTCAGCTGCTCAGCTTTGGCTTACTATCGATCAACATTCGGTCTCACCTTTCGGCTCAGCATCAATTGGCATTCCATTGGCCTCAGGCCGACCTCTCAACTTCCGATCAAAATCGCATACCCACCAAACGACCATCAGGGTCTCATAATACCCCACTGACAAGCTTCACCATCTCAGGTTGTGTGCACCACCCTAGCAACTGACATCGATCCGCCTTGCAATCAATTTGCACTCAGATCAAACCCTTGAGATGTGCACACAAGATTTCGGTCACCATCCATTGATCTGCAACAACGATGCAAAATCAACCAATGAGATTTTGCCACGTGTCGTACTGCCATTTGTCTGTCACTTGCAGATCAGTTGCCTTGAGCTCCATCGCTAACCATTTTGGGGTGGAAATCAACCACTATCATTAAAACACCGACCACTAGCTTTATCGGGTCCCACAAGCCACGTGACCACTGCTCAAGGAAGTTTCGGGGCACCCAGAAGGGAATCTCCAAGATTCCCTCGAGCCCGCCCAAAATTGGCTTCCGAAGCTGCCATGTGTCCACTGCTTCCGCTCTTTGCTTAGAGCACACTCAAGTCCCATTGAGCCACGTGTAAGCCGCTGGAGATCCTTCGAGGAATCTCAAGTGGCATCCGCTATATTCCCCAAGGAACTCTCGAGATGCTGACAAGTGTCCACGGCCCGCCAACACAACATAAAGGCTTGGGACCCACCATCCTTCTGCTGCGCACACCGCTTAACTCACCGCCATGCGTCAAAAGCACAAGCAATTCCGCTCAGCCAAAAAGTTCTTAGCGGTACTTGGAGAGATGGTGTGGAACGCAACAGACACCGTTAGATCAAAGCCTCCACAACCGTCGATCAAGTTCTTCGCCGCTTGGTCCAACTGCAATCGCTCAACGCATATTGCTGGGGCATGAAATGTCACCCACTAATATGAGATTGCCTCGTCGCATCGGCCCATTCGTGGAACAACACAAAGACTCCCACTGATAGCGATCGCCAGCCGATAAGAAATGCCGCCAAGCAAGGCCCGTCGGGCCATCACTGGAACACCACCAGGAGTCCCGCTGACCGAACAGAGTCTCAACAACAAGGAAAAGGTTGAACACATGAAGTCCCCCAGACCAAAGTGGTACAAGCCAGCGAGATTGAGGCATATTTCCAACAAATTTTTTCCATAACAGTTGAACATGGAGATCAATTAATTAAGTAACAAGCAATACTCACAACCTTTTGTCAATAAAGACCAATCCAACTGAGTACCATTCATTATACTTCTAGCTCTTTCCATTGAGCTTCAATTCATCCTCTCTACAACCCCATTCTACTAAGATATATAAGGATTAGCTTATGTTGAACAATATATGTAAATCATCAAAAAAATTAGAGAAGTATTTACCACCATTATCAAATATCAACACCTTAATTTTATTATTTAGTTGTTTCTCTACTAAAGCCTTAAAATCCTTAGATTTAGAGAAAATTTTAAGGTGAAAGTTCAAAGTGGTGACACCTTTTTATAAAAGAATTGATCAACAATGATCTAAAATTTTAAATAAATCCTTGTAAAGTGACATACATGTTTTGAAATTTAAGAAGATTTAAACTAATGAATTTATTTATTTTTTAGTGTAGTTTTTTTTTTTTAAATGAATCTATTTTTTTTTAAAATTACACTATTATTTAATTACTAATAAATATTGAAAATTTTGTTTAAGGGAGCCTCCATTATTTTATTTCATTCTTTTCCTATTAATAACTTATAAGTAAATTGGAATCCTGGGGACTGCTCCATTATATTATTAGAAATAGAATTTTACATACTATCTAGTTCAACCATGGACATTTCTGCCTCCCAAGATATTGAACCGTAGATTTTAAGGGAAAAATGGGTTCTCTCACACTTCTAGGGTTTTCACCTAAAAGGAGAGAGGCCTTTCACACCCAAAATCTAGGGGGTTCATTCAAGACTAATGCAAGCATGACTAAAATGTGTTTAAATAAGATTTCCCAAGTGCAATGAACTAATAGAAGGGATGAATGATTGATGCAAAAGTAATGAAATGTAAATTGTTTGAATCTACACAACGATATACAAAAGGATAGATTAAAGACAATACAAAGACAAGATAGAAGGGAAAACAAGAAGAGTGCACCTGGAAACAAACAAGAGTTGAAGTGAAGATTGCAGATGCCTCTAAACTTCTGGAAAATCTAATTTTTTGGCCAATTGGGACACTTACGCCAAGTTGGGCGACTTAGTCCCAGGTTTGGGAAACTGCTCTGGGGCCCATTTCAGCCAACTGGGTATTCAAATCTCCAAAAATCTCGGACAAACACATGTAGTGGGACTAAGTCGCCACTATTGGTGACTTAGTCCACTCTGACTTTTCTGAAAATCTGAAAGTGGAAACGAAAGCTTACAGTCTATAATCTGTTCTCCAACTGAAATATGGGTCTACATTTGCAAAATCACCTTCAAAACATAATATAATTTATGGGGGGTTTGCCTTGGTCAAACCCCTAGTTGGTATTTAAACCTTGAAAGAAATAAGAAATATGCATAAAAACCTAGCCCTAAGTGTGTCTAAGACTAATAAATTTGAAGTCTGATGCAACCTTATTCTAACATGCAAGAATAAGATGCATAAATGAAACTAGAACAATGTAAGACTCATTCCAAGAGACCCTAAATCATAATATAAATTAACCTTAATGACATGCAAACCTTCCTTAGGCTAAATATAGAGAGTAAATGGAAGATGGAACCACTTTGAAAACAAGTCTTTAGGATTGATTTGATGGCTAGTTGCATCTCCTCAACCTAGATTTCTCCATGATTCTCCATAGGCATCCATGATCAACCCTTTGCAATGTGAGATCTTGGACAAAAAGTGAGCTTGAAGACTTGCAAAAACCCTAGCTTGCTGCCCTAAGCTTCAAATTTTATTGTAGATAGACTAATGAATCTTCTTGTGGAAGATTTTCAACACTTGATTCTTGAATTTTCTTATGAAAAATGACTAAAGGTTGTGAAAAATGACCTAAAAACATGTATTTATAGGCATCAATACCTAATTGTTGGTTATTTAGACCTAAGAGACCGACATCCATCAGAGATTTTTATTAAGTCGAAGATTTTCCTGCTCAAAATTACAAATTAATCCAAAAGGGACTAAGTCGCCACCTTGGGTGACTTAGTCCCACTAGGGGTTTTTGAGGCAGGATTTGTGAAATTTGAGTAATTTTAATGCTATTTGTTGGGACTTTTATGATTTTTAGGTGGAATAGGCCTCAAGGTCCAAAATATTGAGTCTTAGGGGCCTATAAATGTTGTTTTAAAGGGATGATTGGTGCAAGAATGCCAAAATGAGTCCAAATTAAGCATGAAATTGTCTCTTTCTTCAAGAGTATACAATTTTCTACATTATAGATATATAAATATCAAAGTTGGGGGCCTTACATTCTATCTCTTATATTTTACTATCTACATATATCTTGCTCCCAAAGTATACAAAATTGAGTTATTTGTTAAACTATTCTACTATTTTTTTTATGTTATATTTCCTATATGCTAATCATACCCAATCGGTTACTTTATCAGTCCAAGTGCTCCTCAGTTATATATTCTCGAAGCTATTTGAGGCCCTCAACAAGAACCAGTCCTGGGAGCCTCTTTAGGAACCAAGCACTCTTTTCAATAGTCTGGTAGTATCGTGGAAGAGAAGAGTGCATAGAAATGAAAATCAGAGGGAACCTCTTGACCTCTATTCCTTGAAATTTTATTTTGAAGAAGTCTTCAGGGAGAGAGATTCATTTTCCCTTGACTACCATTATTAACACATCCTTCATATCGCCCCAAAATTGCTTCTTATCAACCTTTTGAACAACTCCCCTGCCATGCCCACTAATTGTCCCAAATTTATGAGAGTAACCAAAAACATGGATGAGATGTTAGTATTAAACCTATACCTATGGTCTATTTCCATGAAATCCTCACTCATAACTCCCTTTATTGCATGTAGGGGGCACCCCCTTGCAAGGTCCAAAGGACCCATCCCCCGACAGGGGTTCGGGAGTAGCACCTTTAAAATCCACATTTAATATAAATTATTCATTGTAAATATGAACCAATCATCATTAGTTCATGGATTTCATGATAGAGATATGTTAGAATTTTTCCCTCAAAGACAACCTATCTTTATATAAGGGAATTGTATTATAGTTGATTGTTATATTATATTGAATTGTATTGTGAGAGGATATGGTGATGGAGAGAAGATAAAGTTATAGCGGATGTGCTATAGGTTGTATCCATTCTATTTTGTTGGAAAAGGAGATCCTAGATCTAATGGCTAGATGACTAAAATCAACCTTTTCCAAAAATATATGGGGGAGAATCTAGACCAACAAGGATGTGAGATTGACTAACAACCTGAAAGGTGAACCAACCAACCCTGGATCTAGATTATTTTTTTGGAGGTGGAAAGGTTGACAGATTGAAAAGTTGATGCAATGATGTAATTGAATAAAATATTAAAATGCAACATTTTGAGATAGATTCTAATAGACTGTAAACACATAAAAAAAATTGAGATCCAAAAAAGTAAAGGACAAACATTGACGCACCTATGGCCTTGATGCATGAATGAGAAAATTGTCTTCAATTTTCCTCCAATCCTCTTTAGATATATGTACATTTGTGCATACGTGAAGAGAGAAGAAGGGTTGTTCCATATAGGAGCTTGCCTAAGAAAAACCCCATGTTGGTATTTCTACCTCCATAATGGAAAATTTGATGATAAAAGAGAGCTTATCCTTTTGAGGGATATAGGATAAATGATAAACAAATTATGAATTGACACTTTGCTAAAACTCACCACTCAGATCTGATGTCCTTTATGGACTAGAGTCATGTTCACCACCTTCAAGGATTCCTTGTTGCTTGACTTGATTTGATTTGAAGACCTGCAAACATTAGTACTAAAAAATGAAATGCATGCATAAACATGAACAAACTCACATAAAACTTGACATGATGCATCGATGAAAAAATGTTGCAATAATTCTAAAAAAATATAGTCTTGAATTCTCTTGGATTGATTTTAAAGTACTCTCCTCAATATTTTTCTCAATATTTTCTTCTATTACTTGTTAATTAAAATTGTGAAAATACTATGTATTTATATGTAATTAATCTAATTTCATGAAAATTAAATCCTGATAGCTAAAAATCAAAATTTAAATTTTAAATAATAAATTATTGACACCAACATATTTGAATTTGGGACCAACTTAAGAGGTCCAGGGCACAAAGTGACCTAGATCAGATCCCTCCTTTTTTGGGATCTAAAGTGTCGGGGGAAAAATATTAAATGCATACTTTGATCTTTCACATTTGATTTTTTAATAAATGTTAAAGTAGGCCATGGAATGCATAATTTAGGAACTTAGGTGTAGAGTTAGGTCCAAGCACATAGGGGGAGCAAAACCTAGCCTGAAATTGTAAAGGGTGACAATTTACAATGCTACATTTAGCCTTGAGTTTAGTGAGAGTATGAAATTACGCTCAAACTCACACTACAGTAAGAATATGTCAAGAGGGGTTCAATTATCCAAATTTCAAAGAGATAAGATGACACTGAATCTATGGAGAGCATGCGAGCCCCCGAGATTCAGGATCATATTGCAAGACAACATAAGGACAAAGGAACATGTGTATGATGTGCAATGTAGCATGACAAACACAAAGAATACACAATGAAGACACACAACATAACATAACATAAAGACAATAAAAAAATATAAACACAATGCAAACATAATGCAAACACAATGCAAACACAATGCAAACATACAAAAGGTGGGTATGACAATCACAAACTAGCAAGCTCTGTAGAAATATTACTAGGATCCATACCCAAGGCATTCATGACTCACAAGCTAACAAAGTATGATATTTGCTAGGTGAACCATGAACCAAGCCACCACAGGCTAGTGAAGTTCAATATTCACTAGGTGATCCTTGAACGAAGGCATCACATGCTAGTGAAGTTTGATATTCACTAGGTGAGCCTTCTAAAAGGGTAGAAAATGAGAAACACACAAGGGCTAATGAGGACTAGTTTTCACTAGGTGTGTATCCATGTCAGACATACCAAGAATTATAGTCCCAATAATTTTGATAAGGTGCTACAAAAATGATCAAATGTCAAGCCAATGCATCATCGAGTCCAATGTGTGTGAATAAAGAGAAGCACATAATGGAATGTATGCCCCCACCTTAAAATAATTGCTAAACACCAATTTGTGAGAAATTGCTTTAAGGTAGAATAAAATGATAAATGTAATGACAAGGTCATGAGATCTTATTTGGAAAGCTCTATTCCAATGATATGTTCCTAGATGGAGCTAACTCATAATCAGGGGTTTCCCCCAAAACAAGGCCACATAACAAGACAAAAGATGATCACATGAGGGATCTACGAATTTGGGGTCAATATACGTCTTTGCTAATATATAATATGATTGAGCTCAAAATTGACATCATTCCCCCAGATAATCATGGAACTACAAACACAATGAAATAATGACACATAGAGATGACACTAATAAAATTTTGGGTCAACATGGAAGAGACCTAAATGTCTCGATGCCTTGCATCATCTCTAAAAGGAAAATACAAGACAATAAAAATGTTTATGGCATATACAATAATGAAGGTAGAAATAGATGAATGTCACAATAGATTTGTTTCCTTTCTATCCTTATGATAGCAAGGACAACAAGGGAAACCAGCATACAAAGAACAAAAAGGGAGGTCACATCACGTGCAAGAAAACACACTAAAGACATAAAACATACATAAAGGGTATTGCACATGCGAGGCAAATCTAAAGCAAATTGTCTGCATCCCAATCTTGCTCATCATATATGGAAGGAAAACAACTAGCCAAAGGGACTACAACAAGTGTCGTACAAGGAGTATCACCAAGTTCAACACATGGTGAATCACTCTCATAAAGAGGATCATCATGGTTTCCCCCATCTGAATCCATATATTTTGAGAACAACAAAGATAATTCATTATGTACTTGTTCATCAATCTTAGCATATTCATCTTCACTATCCAAGTTTATCGCAATAGGTGGTTTAATGATAATATCAATCACATGTTCTTGTTTCATTCTTTGTTTAGGTTGAGACATGTAAGGTTCAATGGTGTGGTTTGGTGAAGATGGTAATTCATCATGGTTTATTTGGATAGGTGGTTGATCATTAGGTAATGTTTTATTCTTTTCAACGAACTGGCAAGCAAAGGCACAACGTCTACGCTTACCCTCCTTAGAACTTTTGTTTCTTCTTGCATGAGTTTCAATTTGTAAAGGGGTAAGAGAGGGTTTCTATACCATTGGTCTCTTTTCTTCCTTTGGAGGAGGAACTGAAGAGACCATTGGGGGTTGGGAAACCACCCTATCTTTAGGTCTATAATTTTTTTTTTCTTTCAGCGACACAAAGGCAATCATATGGTTATCTCTTGGTCCTTTATATGATATATGAGGAGGAACTACAACATATATTTTTGAGTGCACTTGAGAGGATATCCAATTCAGACATGGGTTCATCCACAATTTGTGGGGTGGGAGGAACAACCATAGAAGTCATCATGGATTGATCATCCTCGAGTGGGATATTACTAAGAGATCACTATGTGCTTAGCTTTAAACCTTTGATATGATTTGAAAAAGAAATCCTCACAAGGCTTAACAGGTTTGATAGGTTGAGGCAAAAAATAATCCAATGAAAAATTTCCATGGGATGCCATAGGTCTGAATCCACTATGATGAATTGTATATATTTCAATAAAAGCATAAAGTTTCCACAGTCCATGATAATCAAGTGTCAACTATTTCTGGATTAAAACTGTGTCAATTTTTTATATTAACGTTTTGTATCATACTCTATTATCTATCATCAGGATGATCCATGATCACTCTCTCTCTTTTTATTGGTTATCATCCTAATGATGGATCATGGAGTATGATCTGAAACATTGACATAAAAATTTGACACGGTTTCAATCTAGAAATAGTTGACACTTGAATATATTTCATTTTTAAATGGAAATTTTATGCATTTGAGGATTACCAATGGGACTGCATTCATGGAGCATAACCATGGATAGCCTATCTTCACATGAAATTGGTCCAACGTCGAGACGATGGTGAATGAAACATCCAATTATTTTGGTCCAATTTTGAGTGGGAGAGTTATCAAACCTATTGTAGGGAAAACAAAACAATCATGAGTTTTTATCCATGCTTTTGATTATTCATAAGAGTCTTTATAAATCTCATGCACAAATAAGAATTCTTTCGTGATCACATTCTCTAGGCACATGAGATCAATGAGTATCCTTGGTGTAGGTTTGTCATTAATACAACCAGTGATATAGAGAGGACCATTAGGTGCATGTATGAATGCATCAATATGTGTAAAAGCAACTTCAGGTAACAAAGTGGTTTGGACCTTACGAGATTGAATTTATATTTCATTAACAAGATTACATAGATCATCATCATATGTAGAATCACTACCTTGCACTTGGATGTATGATTTGCCATTGGATTTGTAAATATTTTCAAATTCTAGTTTGGTGGAGCTACAAACTTATTTCCTTTATCATTAACATCATCCAATTGGATGTGATTAGAATAAATGAGGTCTTGCACTTGATGTTTAATATTCATACACCGTTCCATATTGTGTCCAGGTGTACAATGGTATTGACAAAATGCTTTTGCATTAAATTTTAGAGGTAAAGGTTTAGATGTATCCACGAGCCTAATCAGAGGTAATTGGATTAAGTTCTTGCTTAACAACTATAACATGATCACATGAAGGGAGTTATGAAATTGAGTAAATTGAATATCTCGACCTAAATCGATAAGGAGTTATGCTTATAGCAACCACTTGTGTTTCAATCTTATTAGCAGCATGTGGAGTGTTTATCTTAACAAATCTTTTATTTTTATTTTAAAATGATTGGTAATTTTTTTGAGGTACATACTTGGATTGATTAGTATGAGTCGATGAAGGTGTACCTTCATACTAACTAACCGATATCTGGTAATCACGAAGAGTCGTACACACAAGTGTTGAAAGGATGGATACTTCATCAATAATATCTTCTCAAAATTTAGGTTGCAAATTTCTTATAAACACCCTTTGAACATAAACATTTGGAAGACTATAGGAAATTTGTGAGTAAAGCAACTGGTATCATCCTATAAAGTTTGTTATTTTTTCCTTAATTCCTTGCTTACAATGTACTAAGTTAGTTAACATTACTTGAGGACCAATTTTTGCTTGAAAATATTGGGGAAATGCACTAACAAGTGCAGTGAATGAGTTTATTGAGTTATTCGGTAATGAGCAAAACCATTCCAAGTCCATGTCTTTCAATGATCTAAGAAATAGCTTAGCTAGAAGCCTATCTTCAAAAATGATGTTGCTACACAATGTGGTAAAATCCAATACATGGAACTGTTAGGATCCCCCTTACCATTGTACTTCTCAAATTAGTGTATTTTCATGTTTTGGGGTATAGGTGTTTTGAGGATATCAATTGGAAATGGGTTTCTTGTAAGATATTGCAAACGTTTACCATTTTGATTTTAATTCAATGTTGACATTTGTTGTTGAAGTCACATTTTGTAAAAGTTGATTTTTGATTGGATCATTGTTTGACACATTTTGAGACTTTGTTGAATATGGTGAAGTTGTGTAAGTGACTAATGGGCTACTATGTTGCATGTTTATGATAGGCGGTGAATATGGAGGTGTTATAGGTGAGCTGACAAAACTATAAGGATTCCCACTAGGAAGCCCTAATCTTGAAGTTAGTCCATTGGTGTATTGTATGATTGATGCTAGTGCGGGTGGTGTAAATGTGGTAATAGAAGGTATGGTCGTGGGAAAGGAAGCTTGTTTTCCTCCTTGGTTTTGAGAATTTGTGAATGCTTGAGCACAACTAGTTGTCATTGGGATGTTGGAACCAACTATGTGAGCTAGACTACACAACACTTCTATTCCTTGAGCATAATTTATCAAATTACTAAGGTTATTTACAATAGGCACCGTTTGTCCCACTAAAGATTCAGTGCTTAAGTAATCTTGAAAACCCTCTAAAACTTTGTCCAATTATTTTAGTTTGTCTTTAGGAATATAGGCAATATCAATCTCTAAGTCCACACAAATGATAGATTGTGAGGTGGTCATGGGTAATATGTGGTTAGGAATGGAATCCAAAATGGATTGGGTTGAAGTCATACCTTGTGTGAAAGAGTTAGAAGACTCATGCTCCATAGCAGATGTGTGACAACACAGGATGCCATAAGTTTGAAACTTCATCTCACAGGGGTATTAGCATTAGGACACCAGGTCATGAAGCTCATGTGATTTTCACAACGCTTGAGTAAGTATACTATCTAAGAAAAGGTTTAAGACAATCACAACAACACAACACAAAGTGCAAAATCAAAGAGCAAAGCCACACAAAAGACACTAAAATAAATTTGTGGTTAAATTCTGGGCTGAAATTGATGGGTCTAGGGTGCAAGGATGCTCTAGACAAGTAAGGTTTCTTAATAAATTCAAATTTTTAGTGCTCTCTACAGTATTTAAGTATTCTATACTATGATTGTGTAGGTTTGACGGTATATAAATTTCCAAAATTTGACCAATTTGTGATTTTGAAATGTAAAATGCAAGTATGCAAGCAATTTTCAAAATGTTCAATCAATGAATGCAATTCAAAATTTCAATTTTTAGATTATGAAATGCAAGCGCATTGATCTTAACTTGTGGAATTTGAAAATGAAAGGCTTGATGTCTTTTTGTAGCAATAACAATGCATGTTTTCACCTTTTTCACTATATGCATATGCCTAAATGAATGCTCTAAACATTTTCACATTTGATTTCAGATCTAATATGACCTAATCTAGATTTGTAAATGCAATTAAGATGAATTTCTAACTTATGATGACTTAAATTAACCCTATTTGAACTTTTTGTGCAATATGCTATGTAATTTTTTTATTTTTCAGTTCTTTTTCATGAAATAATAAATGCCTAGATGATGAATGCAACACAAACTATGATTAAACTCAGTTCTAGGATGATATGCTTTAAGTTTTAAAAGATATATAATGCAAAATACATCAGGTTCACCAAAATGTTTTGTTGGAAAAGGAGATCCTAGATCTAAAGGCTAGATGACTAAAATCAACCTTTTCCACTAACATGTGGGGGATAATCTAGACCAACAAGTATGTGAGATTGACTAACAACCTAAAAGGTGAATCAACCAACCTTGGATCTAGATTCTCTTTTTGGAGGTGGCAGGTTGATGGATTGAAAAGTTGATGCAATGATGTAATTGAACAAACAATGAAAATTCAACGTTTTGAGATAGATTATGAGAGACTGAAAACATAGACAAAATTGAGTTCCAAAAAAGTAAAGAGCAGATGTTGATGCACCTGCAATTGAAGTTTGAGCCAGATCTGGGTGGTCTAGGGTGCAAGGACACCCTAGATTGGGGACTTGAAACCTGAATCTACTTTCACAGGCCTAAGGTCCTTGGTTTATAGTCTTTGTCTGCTACTGAGATAATTTAGATTCAGTATCTTGTCAACTTGTAGGGTCTTGATGCATGAACGAGAAAATTATCTTCGATCTTCCTCCAATCCTCTTTAGATTTGTAAATTGCACACATGAAGAGAGAGGAAGGGTTGTGCCATATAGGGGCTTGTCTTAGTCAAACCGTGTGTTGGTATTTATACCTCCATAATGAAAAAATTAATGATAAAAGAGAGGTTATCCTTTTGAGGGATAGAGGCTAAATAATAAAAAATGGTGAATTTTCACTTTGTTGTAACTCACCACTTAGGTCTGATCTACTTGATGGATTTAAGTCATGTTCATCACCTTCAAGGATTCCTCGTTGCTTGAATTGATTTGATTTGAAGACCTACAAGCATTAGTACTAAAAAATAAAATGCATGCATAAACATGAACAAACTCACATAAAACTTGACAAGATGCTTGGATGAAAAAATAATGCAATATTTTTGAATTTTTTTCTCTTGACTACTCTTGTATTGATTTTTGAAGTATTTTTTGAGCAATAGTTTTCTCAATAGTTTTCTTTTGTTACTTGTTAATTAAAATTATGAAAATACTATGTATTTATATGTAATTAATATAATTTCTTGAAAATTAAATCTCGATAGTCAACAATTGGAATTGGAATTTCAAATAATAAATTACTAATATCAACATATTTAAATTTAGGGCCAACTAAAGAGGTCTAGGGCGTAGGGCACCCTAAACCACATCCTTCCTTTTTCAGGATCTAAAGTATTGGGGGAAAAATATTAAATGGTGTCGGGGGTAAAATATTAAATGCATACTTTGATCTTTCACATTTTATTTTTTGATAAATGTTAAAATGGGCCATGGAATGCATAATTTAGGAACTTAGGTGCATAGTTAGGTCCAATAACATGAGGGAGAGAAAAAACTAGTGTGAAATTGTCAAGGGTGACAATTTATGATGCTACACCTTCATATTTTTGGATGGAATGAATGAAGGACTGGTTGTTTCTTCATAGACATAATTACTATATTGGGTGAACCGCATATATTTGTGTCTTTGTGTTTTATGTTACTGATGAGGCCCAGTAAAGACCTCATAATCACTAAGTTTTTACCTTTTTAATACTTTATAATCTGGCTTTAAAACTCATAATATTTTCCTTTATGTATGCATTTATGAACTTAATGAGGTATAAAGACTTAGAATACAAATGGTTAATGTGAATTCTTATTTTTGTTAAATGCATGATTAATGTGGTGATTAACCTATGAATGTTTTATAATACGTGCACCTTTATTATGCAACTGGAACTGATATTTATTTCTTAGCCAAATGATAATTGTTTTTGTTTAAAAGTGATGAATGGCTAGATTGTTTGTGACTCATCCTTAAATGAGTTATTATCCGTTGATCTCCTTTTTGACTCATCATGCCGAATGAAGACTCTACCAACTGCAATCAAAGCTCCAACAAAGCACGTCCAGTTTAGAAGTTTTTAATAAGACACCACACCTCATTGATCAACCAATGCTTATTTTCATCTATTCTCACCAACAAAAATGATCAAGGTTTTCAAAAGGTGGATATACCCCCATAAGAATCCTCAACTTAAATCATTGCTACATCATAAAACTTCAATTTGTCCTTTACTCTTTCTATTTATCCATTGTTCAATTTCATTTCCTACAACATATAGATATTTTCATTTGGTAGCCCCATTTGGCGCTTGACCAAGCACATTTTATTAGGGGAATTCAAGCCCCTAACATTCCATGAGGAGATATTCTTTCCCTCTAGGAATGGTTTTTCCCTTCTCGAATCTCATCATAATAATTTTTATTTGGCCCTCTGTGTCTCCATCTTGACACAAATTCTCTTTGTTGGGCTTCTTGCCTTTCTTCTTTCCTTTCCCATGGTCAGGGCCTCCCTTTATAGAGGTGATCAAACTGATTCCAGTCTTATCAAATGCTAATTATTCCATTCCATCCTCTTCTCTCTCTGATTCATGGTTGATGTTTGGATGCTCCCTTTTTCCTACTTCTCCATCCTCCAAGTCCATGGATTAGTTAACACAAATCACCTCAACTCTTTTCCTTTTGGTTATTGGTTTTCTAATTGCCTCTTTGTCATTGATGGATATGTTCATGTTGGTTATTCTAAATAATTCACATTCCACATTGAAGGTGTTAGCCTCTACTACCATCTCTAGATTATATATTTGTTCAAGGTTTGCATTGAGCAGAGGGTTCTTTAAGTTTGGTAGATTTGTGTCAACTTTCTTATGGCCTTCGTATTGAGGAGGCAAATTATGAGCGTGGAAATTGACATTATCCTTCCCCATTTTTTGGGTTTGGATATCAAATGAGGAAGTCTTGCAATATGCCATTGAGTGCCCAAATCCTTGACACTTTTGTAAGGAGCGGGGATAGATCTAATTCCACTTTCTATTTCCAAATGCCCTACTTCAATATCAACTCCAAATCCTCTAAGAGGGATGAATTAGGAGCAACTAGCATGCAAATTCTTGCATACATACCAAAATCCATGTTGACAATTTGTTCATTGATTTTGATAAATTCACTTAGAGATTATCCTATTAATTTTAGAGTTTCTTCACTCCAATATTCAATTGAAAGGTTGTAAAGTTTCACCCACATCAACATTTTCCCTATTAAATTATTGATAGGGTTGAGTTCTGGTACCCAATCAATTATATGGAAGTTGAATCCATCCATTGAGAGCACTCCCTATCTAAATATTTCTTTCTTTTTTCTCCTGACAGGAACCCTACCAAAAAGAAACCCTTGTGCAGGGATTCATTTTTTTTATCTTTGGACCCCAATTATCTATCCACCACTTGTGCTTTTTCCCCTAGTTGGGAAATTCCTCGAGACCATTTAACAAAGAAAGTGTGCTCTTTGATATGATCGGTTGACAGAGATAATTCTTTTGATTTCAAAATTAGGGCTTTGCAACTTACGGGTTTCTTACTTTGCATAGGAATTAAGTTTTCTCTAGTGGCCACCCCCTTTCCTTTGGAAATCCAATAGCCTTGTTGACCTTGATTTTGACTTGCCTTGTTCACTTTGTTCTATCTTCCCCATGATTTTTCCCCCTCTTTGTTGGTTCTCCTCCATTCTTTCATTCTTGTTGTGGTGTTGAAACTCCTTTTTATAAGAATGGCACCTGCCCTTATTGTTATTTCTCTTGTTTGCATTCCTTTGCTTTCTTCCAACTGCTTGTCTATGGTTTTCTATACTTTTTTAGTGGCAATCCATGTTTTTTACTTATTAGCATTTATTTCCTATTAATAACTTAAAGTTTTAGAGCATTTTTTTTTTTTTTTCAATAATACAATTTTAAAATAAATCTTTAAAGTCTTGTGTACTAAAAACATAACTATCTTGAGGGGCTTCCACTTTTTGTATTAACTATTTATTTGGGATAGAAAATGATTATATACTCTCAACATGGAATCTCTTTTATAGTGCATTATATTTTTTTAAGTTTTAAAAATAAACATGTGTTTTTTCATACAAAGGCAACCAACCTTATATTTTGTGTTGATGACATACTTTCAGTTAAAATAAAAAAATATTAAAAAATGCATGTTTTAAAAAAAACTTTTAGATCTAAAAAAGGGTATTTTTTATTTTTAAAATATGTCATTTACATGAGTAGTAGTGGTGAGAACATTATTATTTTTTAACTATATTTTTAAGTTGGCACCAAAGTGATGCTACATATGTATCTAGTGGACACTTCTAGTTAAAAAATTTGTCCCCCAAATGTATTTTAATTATAACAAATCTAGCTTGATCATATTTTATCCAAACTAAATTTTAGCTAGAAATGCAAAAAAAATGTTCTACTAAAAATTTGGCCTAAAAGGAAACACAACTTTAAAATTTTACCCTTTATATTTAGAACACATAAAATAAATATAGGTGCATGGATAGAGTAATCGTCAACTAATATAGCATAGCAATGATATTTACCTGTTGAACTAACATCCACAAAACTAGGCACATTCAAATGAATACCTTCTAATAATCTTCATGCTCTATTAATCCCAATATGAAATAAAATCCTATTCAACTTTCTAAACACAAATTATTCACGTAAATCAAAATTTTCATCTAAAAAAATAGAAAAATTGTCAATTATTTGTTGGCATCTCATCTTGGTGTGTCTTATTTCTCTTTGTTTTGCTCCCATATTGTGTATTAAATCATATTTGACTCATTATTGATAACTATTCTGAGACATCCTAAGTGGATCCCCTAAGTGTCAAGAGGTACAAAAATCCATAAAAAGTCTAAGTTAAGGCTATTTTTAGTGTTTTTTTCGAATTGTAGACTTTCAGGGCTTCCCTTGATGTCATGTATTCCCCCCTCAGTCCTAATATCCCAACCCTTTTCCTAATTTTTTTTAACTCCTTTGTATTGTACTATGATACTTTCAAATTCCTGAGTACCATTTCCCTTTAAACCTTGCCATTCTAATCATCCACCAATTTGAAGAATTACTTAAGTGCTTTAGAGTTCCAAACTTGGTCCTGCATGCATAGCTTCCCATCCAAATATTATGCCCTAATCCTAAGATCATAAGACTTTGTTCCTTATTGGGGTCCCGCCTTTGAACTTCCTCCATACCTCATCCCATTTCAACATGAATTCTTATTCACTCTCAATGCCCTGATTGAAGGAATGTGTCATGAGTTCCCCGAACCTTCAAAGTCTAGAAATCTGGTCATTTTCACTATAACTCCCTCCTACCCTCTTGGATGACCCATAATATATTTAAGAAAGTTATAAAAGGTCAATGATTGAAAAAAAGGCCCTTTCTCACCTCGAAACCACTATTCATCATTTTGGAGTGAATTTGTGAGCAATTTTTCTAGTGATAGGGAAGGAAATGACACATGATATCATTTATTAACTAAAATGGCCTAGAAATTGCTAGATGATATTTGATGGTTCCCAAAAATATTTATTTATATACATAAATCAAATTTAAAGGAGAATAATGATGCTTTTCCCATACCCTAAATTTATTATAGTGGTTGGAACGTGCAAATATTGACATTAATGTCATCTCCATACCACATTTACAACGAGTTTTGTAAAATTCTTCACGCCTTTCGTACATATCCAAAGGTTTCATAAATAAAGAAAACAATTTTAGTTCCAGGAAGAACATTCCCCCACACTTCCATGTACATTTAGGCAGATTTGTAGCATGTTTTGTGGCATAATTTTAGGAAAATTATGCCTAAGGAGTATGAGCATTCTTTGTAATTATATCAATAGTGGGTATTTGAATTTATTGTAGATATATAATCTTCTGTATGAGTATTAAAGATCCAATAATCCTTATTTGAAAGGAGGATGAAAAATTAGAGGAAAATTGAGGAGTTGTAGAACTAGTAGAATAATAGTATTCACATGAGGGTATGGGGTTTTGTTTTCTAGTTATGAGTAAAGATATATTATAATTGTAATGATCTAGGTTTATCCCAAATTTGAAATAATATATTTGTAATCTTTGTATATCAAATTATTAAAGGTAGAATCAATGTCAATTGAGTGTCTCCTTGTGTGCAGTGTACATTTT
This sequence comes from Sequoiadendron giganteum, assembly GCA_007115665.2. Classification (NCBI taxonomy): domain Eukaryota; kingdom Viridiplantae; phylum Streptophyta; class Pinopsida; order Cupressales; family Cupressaceae; genus Sequoiadendron; species Sequoiadendron giganteum. Next base: position 200,896,660 of record CM021102.1, on the reverse strand, counting down.
TGGATTTTTTTAATTAATTTCCCAACCAAACAACTATAAAATCTTTACAATATTTTTGCAAGGTATCTTGTTTGATCAATAAAATAAATGTATGTGTATGCTCATGTATTATTAAATATAATCATTTAATATTCTATAAATATTAATTATTTGTTCGAATCTATGTGTAGAGCCCAACTTGCATGCGTATTTTGAAAAGCACATTATTTCATGGTATCTTGATTAAGGTGTCATATGAGGTTAAAATTGTTAAAATTTTATATAGACTTAGAGACTTATTGCCCAACTGAATAAAGACACTAGTCAACTACCGATTCCAATTCCCCATCACCCTAACACACTTAAAACAACTTAATATACACTTATTTTTAGTTTTATCTAATTTAGTGTGTTCTCACTACCATCTTTAAATGAATATAAAACCATAAAGGATTATTATAAAGAACATTATGGAAATTTATGTGGTTATCTTCTCTAAAAATGTGCTTGACTTTGGATATTACAAATCAACATATAGGCATGAAGTGACAACCAAACTAGGGGTTCAATATGCAATGGGTATGGTTTGTATCAAGGTTAGTGCTTAGTCTTTGTAGTGACATCTATTGCAACACCTTAGGGAAACCCCATTGGTTTAGTAGAGCCAAAAGTGTAGGAGGTACTACTCACCTCAATAATTTTGGTTCTTAAATTTAATCAACCATAGGTTTTGTGGTATTCTTCCTATGTTTAACACCCTTGATGTTGGATTTAGGACCTACAACTCATATCACCAACATAATAGTTTTATTAATCATGGTCCAAATACCTTTTTCACCTATGTGTCCCAAACACTGGTTCCACAATATACATGCATTTTCAAACTTGTCACTTATATTGATAGAGTTATAAAATATGGAGGCATCAAGTCTAAAAAAAGTCCCACACCTTGAGCCTCTAATTACCACCAAATTTTCTCTCACCAACCTACTACCAAATTTATCAAATATCACATGCACTCTAAAATCATTCACCTTAGATACATAAAGTAAATTTCTTGCAAGTCATAGAATACATCAAACAATATTGAGAGTTTTCACCCTCTCATTACTGAAACACAACTTCCCTTACAAAAAAATCAATGAGTATTATTGTCATTGAGGAAAATTTCTCCATCATAGTATTTATATGATGAAAATAATTCTTCCTGGGAAGTAATATGGTAGGAGCAAACTAAGTCAATGAACCAAACATCATCACTAGTAGTTTTAATAGAAATAAACAATGCATCATTATCATTGTTGTCAAAATATTTATCTTTGAAGGAATCATCATAAGATTTTTTTTGTTTTCTATATTCCTTCTACACATGTCATCTCTTTCCATAGTTCCAACACTTTACTTTACTCTTCTCAAGGATTTTTTTTTTGTATTAGTAATAGTTGAAACTCACGAGTTACATGAAGTATACATATGAGGGGTGTTGTAACACCATGACTTGATAGAATATGGAATTCTCAGTTAGAACAACAAAAACTTATACAAAAAATGGAGCTTTTAATAATACGAAGTCGGGAAAATCATTACATAGCATTGTATTGACATATATAGCCATATACAGGGAGGATTATAGGATGATTTTTACTAAGGATTGCTAGCAGTATGACTAAGTTATAACAGTAGTCAAAATGTAACTGATCCCCATTAGAAGTTCCTTCTCTCACTATAGGATTCAACATCTCTCCAGCTTGACAAGGTCTCAATAGCTTCTAGCTCTGCATTTGAGTAGACTTCCTTTATTTCATAGTTGTCATTAGTGAAGAGTCTGGGTGTTTTGGGTTCCTATTTTTTCTTGCCTTTCCCTTGCTTCATGCTAAACTCCTTTTGAAATGCTTTTGGGGAGTTCATGAAAACCGCCAGGCTAGGCTATCCATGTTGCCAAGTGTGCATGTACTTAACCTCATTTTGATTTACCAAGATAACTCCATCTTTCATTAGTTTAAGGAATTGTTCTCTGAGATCTCCATAGTAGCAATTACCTGCAAAGCAATGTTAAATAGTGTGTCTTTTAGAAGCCTCAGTAAGTGACCTTCGGCTCCCATTAAACCTGTCCTCATTTATTTCCTTCCAAATGTGCCAAAGGATCCCAGTACACAAAATATGCCAAAATAAAAGCAAATCCTTATTTATTTTCTTATCATTCCCAATTAGAACTTCTTTCCAGTCAATTTTTCCATTTCCCCCCAAACATTCAGCTCATTACAAAACAGGTTCCAAACTTAATTTGCATACAAACAGTCAAAGAAAATATGATCAATAGTTTTAGGCACTCTACATAAATTGCAAATATCAATATCAACATGGTTAAGTTTAAAAGGAAGTTTTTGAAGAAGGTGCCATCTAAAACATGATTTTATAGCATCCATAGTATCATGCCAAAGAGAGCAAAGGACTATTTGCCACATTTTTCCATCCAGATTAACATCCTAGATTTGATTTAGGTATTCAAAGAGGGGCTTAGACTTGCTAAGTTCTTTATATATAATTCTAGTTTTAATTTTACATAGTGGACTGGAATCTTGCCAATTATAGGTAAGTGGGTTACTGTTATTTTTAATTCTAGGGTTTAGGAGGAGGTCTTTACAAGCATCTTTAAGAACAAAATAGGTTATATAGCTAGACTGAGGCAGGTCAAATTCCTCTTTTAAGTTGAACCCATTATACCAACATTCCATCCCTCAGTATGTGGCTAAAGGTTTCAATTCCAACATGGGCCCATTTTTTGTAGAGCATCCTTGCAATAGGGCCAATGGCTTCCCATTATGTTCCAAATTCCACCAAATAGACTTGCTGAGGTGAATGAATTTCATGTTATGTTCAAAGAAAAGGGGGCATTACACATTGCCTCTTACAATTTCCCATGCTCTCCAAATACTCTTGAAGACCATTAAGCCTGCAGGCACAATTTGGTGTTTGGTAATAAGAAGATCACTGAAGGGTAATGCTTTCCAGTATTTTTCCAACTTGGGCACTGCATTCATGATGTTGCTTCTAACTAGGACCTTCCATGGTCCATTTCCCTCAAGGGCATGAATAATCCATTTAGCAGCCAAGGCAGTTCCATGATTTTTGAGACCTTTGAGACCAAGCTCGCCATGGGCCTTATCCAAGCAACACCACTCCCATCCGACGAAGTGAGTTTTCCTCTTTCATTTTCCATTCGACCAAAGGAAGCACCTAAGTTTTTTTTGGACTTCATTAAATTGGTAGCTATTGAAAAAACCAAATTGATGCAAATTAAATAGTGTATGAGGCCATAATCTTTTGACAAACTTGCAATCTCCTAGCCAGAGAAAGGTATTGCCTATTCCAACAATCCAACTTCTTATCAATCTTGATTTTGATCCAGGGCCACATATCCTTAAGATTAGGTGAGACCAAGAATGGAATCCCAAGGTACCTTACCTGCTTATGGGGACCACCCCATCGAAACTCAAACCTATGCAACCAGCTAGAGGGAGTTTTAGACTAGCCCAACATTATGGATTTTGCTCTGGATTTTTTTTGCTCCTGAGGCCAAACAAAAAAGGTTGAGCTAAGTCATCAGGTTGTCCATGTTTTCCTCTTTTAGATCAGCAAATAAATAGTATCATCCTTTTAACTTTGACCTATCTTTTAATTTCTTTCAGTCCCCTTTAAAACCACATTTATCCTTGGGCTTTCCTTGGACATTCAAGGCATCCTTTGACCCCTCGTCCATGGATTTTTCCCTATTTTCCTCTAAAATCAAGGTACCAATAAGGGAGTCCATTTTTAACTCTACAACACTACCATTTATAACAACAATTAAAATTTCCCAAGATTTGGGCAAAGAACGAAGCAACAAGATACATTTATCTTGTCCTTCAAGATTAACATCTATTGTAGCTAGTTGAATCAAAATCAAGTTAAATACATTTAAATGTTCCACAACATAATCACCTTCTTTCAATTTTAAATAATAAAGAGTATTTTGAGATATAATTTATTTTCTAGAATTTCGATTTAGTAAATATCACTCATCTTCTTTCATTATGTAAATGTGATGGTCTCCTATGAGACATTCAAGAGAATATAATTTGCAAGATAAAACTAAATAGTTCCTCATATGCATTATTTTCCAACTTATTCTAATCTTCATCAAATATTTCTTTAGACTTTCCATCCTTTTAAATAACCTTATTTTGGTGCCTTTCTTCCAAGGATCCATCGTCCTCAACTTCCACAACTTTTACCTAGGACCATTGAACTTTTCAATAAGGGTTAGAGGCCATGGTTTCAATTACTTAACAACTTTTTGAAAACCATTTAAGTAAAAAAATGAATAATAGAATAAGGAAGACCCCCAACATTTCAAGAAAGCCATCCCCTACTCAACAAAACTAAAGTTGTGATACCAAATGTTGACACATAAGATAAGCTTATAAATGAAAGCTTGTTTACTTAGCATGTAAATCTAGAACTATGATTATAATATAATTTTATTTTCCATAAACAAGATACCCGGAATTCTAAATAAGCAAATAATAAATTATAAAACCATAAGATTCAAGCATATGACACTAGATGTGTAGACACCTAGATTTGTCCATACTCAACCACACTTGACTTTATCTAATTCTATCCATTAATTAAATAAATAATATCTACTTATTTAATTAATTCATCATTATTTCTCATCTTTAATTAAATGAATTTATATTTATTTAATTAATTTTAACCAAAGAATTGGCAAGTACTTAGAGTTACCCTATTAATGGGGATGGGTTAGTTAATCCCCTAACTTAAGAGAGGAAATAAAGTAGAGTTCCCCCTTAAGGTTGGTCAAAACTAAATTTTAAGGGAGCTGCAAAAGGAAACCTAAACTATTGAGAGTAAGTTATCTAATAAGAGATGAGAGGAAATCTAATTAGTGTAACTTCAAAAAAAACTTGAGGGAACAAATGATGAGGTCAAAGCCTAATCCTTCATCCTAGGTTTGTAAATATACACCATTTATGATAACAACAAAATTGAAATCGAAGGAGACTCCGTGGTAATTATTAAATCAATTAAAAAGGAAAAATAAATAAAAAATATTTGAAATATATGGCCCCTCTTGGAATATTTGGGAAACCATACAGTTAAACATATATGTAGAGATAAACAAAGAGACATATATTCTTTCAAATTATGCAATAAAAATGGTTGACATGTATCTTATTAACAAGGTCAATTCTTTACCAAATCTAAACCATAAATTGGAGAGTCATCAAGATAGTCATTAGCCTAACCAAAGGTTGAGGCTTGGCTTAGTCGATCATCAATAATGAAAGGATAATCATTAGTAAAAGTGTCTTGTAGTGTCTAAAGGTGGAGATTCAATATTTCATGAAATGAAAAGATCAAGCCTTGTGCCAAGTCATAGAATACATCTAGTTTTGGATTACGACTGCATCCATAGGATAGATGAAATTGTTAGCAAGTGAGATGGATCCCTATTGATATTAAGAGGTATTTTGATTAAAGAGATCAAATCATTGCTCATCTTAAGCATCACCATGGACACACATATAAGGTTAATATGCAACCAACTATAAATGGTGTATCTTAGTGGAATTACCAAGAAGAGGTTGAAAAGGGTCTTTAAAATGAAGAGCAAGTTGCAATTGTATGTGGTCTTAGGAGAATAATTCATGATTTATAATCACCACTATCAAGTGAATTTTGACACATCTTCTATGTTTATTGTTGTTCTATTGGATCTTGGTGAGGCAAAGGAGATGATAAAAATATGGTAGATACATTGATAAAGAGCCAGATTCTTGGGGGTTTCAAATGAAACACTTATGTGGGAAATTTTTAATTTGTGATGCCACCACTAAGAAAAATACTTTCGGTTAATAATGAGGAAATTAGTGGTCAATGACAATCATTTATTTTTATTGGGTTCCCACAAAAGGGGCTCATAGAAGGAGGAAGACATCACAGGGCTCAAAGTTCCTCAAATAAGCAATGGGGCTTATCATCATTGAAGATATTGTCTAGCTTAGCACTCTCATATTTGATAGTTCCAATGAAGAGGTGGAGATACAACCCACTACTTTGGTTGTGTGAGTCACAAAATACCAGTAAGGTTCGATGTTATATTCCATGCATCTGGAATCAAAGCTAATGAAATGCATAGTGTATATAAGGGAATTTGCTTGTTATCCTTTGAATATGATAGAGATTTGGGCCCTTTGAAACTGTCTGTATATACTATAATGACTCTATATGTTAATATGATAATATAAAGGGCATGATCCCCATGATTATCATTTACGAATAATAAAATTTCATTATATTTATATCAATATATAAATAAGATTAAAGAACCTTATTTAAGTTTTTTTTTAAAACCCCTACTTAATGATGATGAATTAAATCATAATCATATGTATATAACAAGAACAAAGTGATTTTGCTTAACTCAATTTATAAAAATAAAATACTCAAAAGTAAAGAAAATGCATGTAAATATGGTATGCTTTCATCCCAAAACTTGTGTGTGTATAATGAAAAGAAACACCTCTATTCCTAGGCACCAAAAACTGTGAATAAAGAAATAATTAAATCATAAGATAAATTGGAAAGTTTGATAAAATGGCTAGAAGGAGGATGACGCTAATAGGTAATGCATGTGGAGTGGAAAGGGATGGGATGAATTGTGGGAGGAAAATAAATAATGGGTAAGGGACTTAAGCGAACAATACAATGTAAGGGAGATAATGGGATAGATGGAATGTGATGATGGAGATAATAGGGAATGATGCTAGTACACTTTAATATAATTGAGAGCAATGAGATAGTGCTCCTCAAGGAGTTATAGCTTATGTAATCATGCCACTCAATAATCCTCCTCTAAGATAAGGTTATGTAAAGAGAAACTCAAGGAGGGTAGCTCGACCTTTATTGACAAGATTGCTTTGGCACCATAGACAAGGGAATATGGAGTGGCAACTATAGGAATATGAGTGATGGTGCAATAGGACCAAAGGGCAAGATTGAGCTAAAGGTGTCACTCACTAACAACATAATTGACAATTTCTTAAGGATTTTCATGATGGTTTGGTTAGATGCCTCAACTTGACCATTGCCTTGGGGGTAATATGGGGTCGAAAACTTGTGCTTAATATGGAATTTCTCACATAGGGTTTACAAGTCATGGTTTTTAAATGATTTGTTGTTATTTGTGATGACAGTGGATGGAACGCCAAAATGACAAATAAGATGGTAATGATAAAATGAAGTTTTGGTCATTGGAGGAGATGGAATTAATCTTGCCAATGAGATAAAGGCCCCATGTAGAGAAGGTCCACAATGTGGTAATAGGTTGGAGAGCTTGTGAGGGTGCATGAATAAGGTCTCCATGTTTTTGACAAGTAAATCATTTCTTCACATATTGACAGTCTGATTTTGTGGGAGGCCAATAGTATCCTATGCGAAGGAGCTTCTTGGCTAGGATCATGCCATTTGTATGAGCAACAAAAATGTCATTGTGGACTTCCTAAAGTGCTAGGCTAACCTCATCTGAGTTGAGACATCTAAGTAAAGTGCCATTGTAGCCCCTGCGATAGAACGTGCTGCCAAGGAGGGTGTAACATGATGTATGTTAGATAAGGGACTTGTGTTTGGTGGATGAAATATCTGGAGGGATGGTTTGGTTTTAGAGATGGGCATAAATATCATTGTACCAAGGAGTACAATGTCACATATCATGTTCGAACCTATAAGATCATAAGCATGCATAAGGAGTTGTTCTACAAGGAAATGATACTCATGAGCTTCATCATGCATATTTCAAAGAGATCCAATAGTGGCATTGCATCAAAAACTTTGTTATTGATATGAGGAACTTGTCCAAAGGATATATACATGATGTAATATTTGAAACTGTAACCATGCATTAGAGGGTACACATTTGTCATCCTTAATAAGGAACTCGTTATTGACATGTTTGACTACCAATTGTGAATCTTCAAAGACTTGTAAATGTTAAATGTGTCATTGTACTGCTAGTTTTAAACTAGATAACAATGCCTCATATTCTACTATATTGTTAGTACAAGGAAAGCCAATGCAAAATGCTTTTGGGATGAAATCAATGTAAGGGTGATAAAAAGGATGTCGACACCCAATCCATGTGAGGTAAATGACTCGTCAAAGTATAATGTCCATGGTTTGGATTCTTTACTTGGAAGGGTGGGTTCATTTGGAAATTTAATAGTTTAATGATGAAATCTTAAATAGCAGCCTCTACTAACTAATCTTTTATAACTTGTCCCTTGATTTCCTTTTGTTTGGCATACTCATTATCAAAGTCACTAAGAAGTAACAGTAATTCTGATTGGTTGGACCACCTCACTTGGGAAGATGGAACATCCCTCAATAAGCTTAATTCAAAAATTATTTATAAATCCTTAACTAATAACAAATGCTATCTTTGATTTTTTGAATAAAGTGTGGAACCTTTCTCTTTCTAATAAAAGTTGGCATTCTATTTTCATTAATAATTGGGATAGCTACTTAGAGCTCAAAAAAGCATGTTTTAAATGGTTATTAATCTTACATAAGTTACCTTACAAGTTTAATCATGTTGATATTGATTTGTGTAGCTTCTGCAAGCAACCTGAAACAGTTAAGCATATTTTCTTTGAATGTCTTTTTGCAAAAGAGGTTTGGAATCTGTTCTTCTTTAACTTTAATGGATGGCATGGTAACATAAAATGGAATGAAATTTTGTTTGGTAAAGTGGATGGATTAAATAAAGAGTGTAACTAGTTTTGGTTAGTTCTTACTATTGAGATTTTATGGCTCATTTGGACCAAAAGGAATTAGGAAAAGCTACAAGGGGTGAAAAAAACGCTTACTCAGTTTTACAAAAAAATTATGTTCCACAAAATTGTTGTGTAGGTAACAACCACATTGGGAATTTCAAAGATAAAGTTCATGAAGTTTTTGCAAGAGGGTATGGTTCTAATGAACACTAGTGAAATCAGTTATGGCCACACCTGGGAGTTCAATAAAGAGGCAAGCATTCCTTTGCTTGGAGGCATGGTTGAACTACTAAAGAATTACAACCAAGTAATGGAAGAATTAGCAAGGAAGAATGAACTGAGATTCAAGCATGGATATTGAAGCAACCCGTTCCAATTGAAAAGATAATTGATATTCATAATTACATGATTACAAAAGGAGACAAAAGCTCCTTATAAAGAAATTTACAAGACGATGTGTGATCTGGTTGAACACGTGCACAGAGAAAATAAACTTGCATTTTTCTTCATAAAAAATAGGTCACGATTTTACTAAGAAAAGAAACCCTTGATGCCAACAAAGGAATGATTTCACCCTTTAAAAGTCCATGAATTTTTCGAAGAAATAATTCACGTGATTTGTAGACTTTCTGAAAAAATCAGGTTCGAGCCTGAGCTCTGATACCATGAAAAGATAATTGATATTCATAATTACATGATTACAAAAGGAGATGAAAGCTCCTTATAAAGAAATTTACAAGACAATGTTTCTAAAAAGAAACAATTGTTAAAAGAAGCTAACTAAAGTGGAAAACTAAAAGTTACTAAAAGAACTAAAACGCAACTAAAGTTACTAAAATCTAACTAAAGCTAAGATGATCATTGATATTACATTTTTTTTTTTAATACCAATGATGACTTGTCAGTCAACTACCCACCTCCTGGCAGCTTACCTTGGGAGGATTTTGAAGATAGCAAGGTTGATTAAATCATTAGCCATGACAATTCATTTTTATATCTATGAGCAATGTATTTATACAGTGAAAACAATAAAGTATTAGATGAAGTTATATAAATTGAGATGCTAGTTAAGTAGTTTATTTCCATATTGCATAATGCAATAATAGACTTATAATGTTGTTTTATGCTTAAGGCACATCTGTAACTTTTTTTGCACGATTACTAATACAAAAAAAAACTCACTAAGAAGCATGACCCACTTTGTCATTCAACCAGTAAAGGTTGCTTTGGACAACAAATATTTCAATGGGTTAATTTTGGCAATCAAATGGGTGGTAGCATTAAGCATGTAATGGCAAAGATTCTATGTAGCAAACGCTATTGCAAGGCAAGCTTTCTCCCTGGATGAATAATTGAATTCACATCCAATTAATGTTTTGGTAAGGTAATAGATGGCATTCTCTCTTCTCTAATCATTATGTTGAGCTAAGAGAGCACCTAAAGAATGTTGTGTAATTGATATGTAAAACAACAAAGGCCTATATGTAGCAAGTGCCACTAGAGCTAGAGGATTAGACAAGCATTCCTTGATATGATCAAATGCTTTTTGACATCTAAATCCCACTCAAAGTTTATATTCTTTTGGAGTACAAGTAAGAAAGTGTGGCACATATTTGCTAATTAAGTGATGAATTGTTTGATAGCTCGGAGTTTCACTTGTCAGTTGTGTAGTTGTGTGAGGTTCCTAAGAGGTGGCATTTTTGTTATTGCTTTTACCTTATTTGGATCTACCTTGATGCCACATTTAGAAATAATGAACCCTAAGAACTTACCTAATGTTACTCCAAAGACACATTTCATGGGATTCAATCTAACTTTATACTCTTTGAGCCTCTAGAAGTTACGACACAAGATGATTGAATGATCTTTGATTTTTTACTTACCTAAGATGTGATCCACATAATCCTCAACAACATCATGTAGCATATCATGGAATATGATAGTCATGGTCCTCTAACATATGGCACCAACATTTTTTAGACCAAATGGCATGAATTTGTAACCAATGTTCCCCAAGGGATGATGAAAGTTGTCTTATGTTGGTCTTCTAGTGCTATCTAAATTTGGTTCTACCTTAAAAAGTCATCCATAAGGGATAGCATCTCATGGCCAGCTATAAAATCCACTATCATGTCAATATTCAAAATTGGAAAGTCATCTTTGGAACAAACTTTATTGATATCTCTAAAATTTGTACATACCCTAATTCCTTTAATTTTCTTGTTTACTAGGACCACATTATATCCCCACTAGATAGTTAATAAGCCAAATAAATCCGACATCTAGTAACTTCTAAAGTTCTTCCTCAACTACGAGGGCCACCTTAGGATCGGGTCTTACCACAAAGTGATGAACAATCAAAGATGGATCCAAGCTAGGCATGTCAACATAAAGCCAAGCAAATATATCTAGATAATCTCTAAATACCATGGAGATGTTTATTTGCAATTTGTGTCAACTTAAGTGTATCTTGTCACTTTTAAATTTATTGAAAAAATTATACATTTATATTAGAAAGACACAATATATATAACTATTTTTTTTTTAAAACTATTTTTTATTTCTGAATGTAAGTAATGATAGGTGGTTGAATTTAAAAACTTTATATTAAAACATTTTATTTATTTTTATTAGTCTAATGATTTTTGTTTTCGTTCTTTTTCATAGAGAATCCCCAACCATACGTACTCCCGCCCTCTTTGGAAGCATGTCACACAAGCTAGAGCTATAAATCTATGATTGTGCATTGAATGCCCGTGTTTTTCAATCTAAACCATCTTGTCTGTAGGTCTCATGTTAATACTTGTATAAGCAAGATATTTGCAAACATATTATAATATTTAAAAATATATATATAAAATTTAAAAATAAATCATACTTCAAATATTGAAATATCCTCGATATATTAATTAAATATATATAATTAATAAAATAATATTTAAATATAACAGAATATGAAAATAAAATTTAAGCATGTAACTATTTTATATACATTTAAATATTATATTTTATTATTAAAGTATTAATTTAATATTAAATTCAAATTAAGGAACTTTTGTAAATAGATCCCTAACTGCCATCGTAGTTAACCGCTTGCAGAATTATTTGGTACATGTAATCAATTTTACAGTAAGGTGGAAGCAAAACAGAAAATTGAATGTGAAAAAGTTGAATCTGTGTAGTCAGGGTTGCCAAAATAGGGCAAAAGGGAGTCCAAAAAAAGGTTGCCAGAGACAGAAGTGAAAGCTGAGGCTGCACGCATTGATAAGGTTATCCTTTTAGATGCAAGTACAAGATGACGATTAAATGTGAAGGTCATCAAAGACAAATAGAGGATGAGTCTGTAAATATGGGTGACGGAATCCTTCAAGATAATAAATATATGGTGAGAAAATCCCAAGCGCAACATGAAAAAGGGGCAAACATATACTGTTCAGAAACGCAATGCAATGGCCATGAAGAGAAGTGTTTCGTAGGGCCCACAAACACATGAAAACAGATTTGCAAAGACAGGCACATCAAAATGTGAACTGATTTTCAATTTAGCCTTCTGACTAATATTTGCTCGAGTCCACAACCTCTAATTTTAATTCATAAAATTAACAAATCAAAAACTCTAAATTTGCCTCGGCACTTTTGTTAATGTAAAGGGCAAATACAGTTAACCTACGAACTATGAAGACCTGAACTTTGAATTTTAACCTCACCAAAAATCTGCTTGCTGCAATTGATAATTTTGGTATAAATTGTTAGGCTAAAGATGCCATTTCTAGAAATGGTGGGGAAAAGGTTAGGAAATGCACAATATCATAAACCATCATACAACTGACCATAGAAAATGCCCAATCCAAATGAAATCTAACAATCCTAACTATAATAGTTGCAGATTAATAAAGCTAAACGTTTCCTACAATGGGGTTGATCAAACTTTGGAACTAAATTGATATTGTTCAGTATGATATAGACTAAATCAAAATCATGTTCTAACAAACTCGACTACTTTACCCTTTAAAGAAAACCTTTAATGCATTGGTGCAACTGGTACCATAAAACTTTAATGAACCGCTAAAAGTGATGCCAAAAAACTTAAATGAACTCTTGAAAGTGGCACCTTCTTCAGCTAAAACGTAGAAAATTAATAACATTATCAAGCTAAATATGTAAACAATATACTCTATGAACAATGTCCACATTGACTATCTATGACGATAAATTAGGAAAATATAAATTTATACAAACCAAACTGATGGTTTAATTAGGACATTTTCTTTACATTGTATCAGATATTGTGATGCTGTAAGGAAATACTAACACGCATTTCCCATGCAGCAATTAAAGGGCACTGATTCCATCTTCAAAGCATTTATAATGACAATTCCAAAAGGAATGGATTGCAAAGGTGACCAGCCTGTAGACAGCATGTTGCAGGTTCTGTCATCTATAAACAAAGTTGTCGAAAATATCTTCCTCTTGCTTTGACCTGTCACAACGATAAAAATTGCATCAAATCTAAATGATCTTATTAGGGAACCATGACTCCAATCAGTTCTACAATTATATATAATATATATATAAACACAACATGAATTTGAAGCTTTATAAAGAATTCTAATGTATTGTTCAACAGCTCTAGGTAGGTTTTAAATCATTTTTCAAATGAGACCAGTGTATTGTGAAACTAGTTAAAACACTGATTTTTCTATCATTTTAATTAGTGTATTGTGAAAGTATAGTTTCACCAAATCTTCAGTATACTTATTCATTTCCCAAAAGAAAACATGCCATTCCATGAATATTTGTGGAATAGAGATGTCTCACACCTTTAAAACTATCAATATAGTACACTTAAGGCGTGACTCCATTAATCTACTGCATATTTCCTAAACAAGGCAAATATATAAATCAAGCTTTTATTAAATATACAGCTTGGAAGACGATAGCAATGATAACAGAAGCGGTATAATCAAAGTGATAAACTGCAGTCTTAAATGGAAATAACATACAAAAAGACTTCCAGATATCATTCTGATATGCTCCCCCATAGAAGTTGTTGGATAATTCTGGACTCATCACCTCCCCAAACTCTTAGCAACACATCATTTTATCCATCAAGCTAGTAAGAAATTATGGTTAGGCACCTTGTCCTAATTACATTGTGTATTCATCCATCAACAATGTTTGCAACAATCTGTTGAATATAATTTTTATGATCTCAAGAAAAGTTGTGATAAAACTTTTTTAATACCAACAATCTCTACAAACCAAAAAAGACCATAAACCAAAAAAAAATATTTTCATTAGTTCCAGAAAGAAATAATGAATCTAATACAAGCAGAAATGTTATTCCCACTTTCAAAGACAAAACAAACTAAATGGAAATCAATATTCTTATGAGGAATTGAAAGGGATTAACACTAATCTCCTGTAGACCTCAGAAAAAATTATTAACATTAAAACTAGACATGTTACCTTTTCATTAAGTTGCGTCACAAAGGAAATTATTCATAAAGGTAGATATTTAATGCTTATGCTTTTCTGACCATATGCATAAAAGAGATGGGCCATATCAACTGGTCCGTTAATGCAAAAGGATGCATTGTGCTAGTATTTACTAATATCCCATTTGCAAGTAATATTCCCTCTTTAGGCAAGCCCAAGACATCCAATGGACATATAAAAATTACAAATATAATATTGACACCAAGACCTCATTGTATAATGTTATTAGCTATCCCGCACAACAAAAGCCACAGATTGGACAATCCATTAATATCTAGCTACTGTCTAAAAGCTGTTAAAACGCTACTCAAGTTTGGCACTGCTGATTCCTACAGTCAAAAAATTTCCAGTCCTATCTTCAGTCATACATACCACCAAGCCTTGACCCTCTCAGCCCTTCACTCTCCACAAATTAGATAAACAAGTTGAAAAGTGCCCAAAAGTGTCAGTCCAAGAATACTGCAACAAATTTAAAACTGTGCAATGAGCATGTCGTACTCAACAAAAATAATTATGAATTCTTCACAACTGCAAAGATAGCAAGTATTTATCTTTTGTTAACAGTTACAATTTGGATGCAAATCATCACAATGTCTTTGTTATAATATTTAATGGTGATTAGCCTCTCAAAATTGATGTACATAATGAGACAACTCAAACAACTCTACTACCTGGGAGTTACAATTTGGATGCAAATCATTACAAGGTCTTTGTTATAATATTTTATGGTGATTAACCTCTCATGATTTATGTACATAATGAGACAACTCAAAAAACTCTACTACCTAGGAGTGATCTCCACCCAACCTGTTAGGGCTATTTTGTTGCAAACTTCAATCAACCATAACAGAGCTTGCAACTTTGTCTCATTAAAAATCCTTGAAGACTAACACACTTCACAACAGCTATCCTCAAAAATTGGCACAAATAATCAAAAGGATGCATAAGATTGAAAAACAAACTCTATATCTCACTAAAACCCAGAATTGCCAAGACTCAGTGAATCCTGAGACAATTGAAGCTTACCAAAGCCAGCAGACTCTTGACCTGGGTACTTGGTGAGTTTGGTCAAGTATGTGTTCTGGGCATAGCAAATCAGCACATTGAAAAAACTAGACTATATTTTTGTGATTTTTTCTCCTCCATTGGGCACTTGAAATTCTGATTATTATTAGTTTTTTTGTCATATTTTTAGATGCTAGTGTAGAATGTTCCTAGGCATAGCTTTTGTCATAATTTAAGGCATTTTTATTAGTTTATTTGAGGCACTGATTTTTCACTATTATTTGGTACTGCTGTTTTATTTGTTAGTGTAGGCTTTTTAATTTTTATTTTACCTTTTAGTTGAATATTATTGTATTTTCCTATATGTTTATTTAGCTCATTTAGTTGTAATTAGTGGATCATTATAAGGGTAGATGGCATCTTCCATCAGTGTAACTCCTGCCTATTTTTGGGTAGTTGGAGTTACTTTTCTCATTACTTGGTTTTATATTCTCTCTATTCTATACATTGTGAGTTTTTGGTTAATGCATTTTGTGGTGAACCATATTGAGTCTTGCAACCTTGTCTCTCTCATTCCTTGAAGCTATACTTATTCAGCTAGATAGATTCCTGATTCTTTGTCGAATAAGGATTTCAGTGGTTATTCTGCATTAGATCTGAATTCTCATTGCTTTTGGAATATTCTAACATTATTTTGGGCAGACAGAAATCATATATTTTTAGTTTTCTGTTAGGCGGACAACAGATATATTTTCAATTTTTTGCTTGGCAAACATTAGACACTTTTTTTTTTGGTTTCTAGAAAGTTGGCTTATTTTTGGATGTTTCTTTTCTGATGAAAGACAATATACAATTAAGGTCACTTTGTTCTATTTTGGAGCACCAAGTTCATGGGTTATTTATGACCATGTCGCATTCATATTTTGTATTCAATATTTTTCCAAAAAAATATAATTTCATTTTTCCAGCAACTACAAAATTCAATTTTCAATTTTATCGTTCTATTTTCTTGTACTCTAAGAAGTGTGTGTATGTAGGTTATAGCATAGTTGGAAAACTTGTCAAAAACTCGCTAGAAAAAACGGAGTTTTTGGCGAGTTTTTCAGAAAAACTCGGCTTCTTAGCAAAAAGAAACCTGCGGCCAGAATAAAGGCAATCTCGATTCATTTTTTGCAGTTTGTGTGGTTTTGAAGGTCTTCATTTGGGCTTGGTGGCGGGGGCGGATCACGACAGGGGTCAGGGGTGCTGCCCCCAAACCCCGCGAGGGGCACTGCCCCCCGACTCTGCTAGGGGCGTTGTCATGTCCCCCGAAATTGTAACATCAAATATGGAATATTAGAATACAAATAACAAAGTCAATTGATATTGAATTAAAAATATGATAAATTACAATTTAAATATTATAATTATAAATTATCATAGATAACAATTTAATTATAATATAAATATCATCCATTTCTAATTATAAATATAATTGCCAATTTAACTATCATTAACCATTGTAATATATAAATATATCATAATTAAATGTATTACAATTCTATACTGGCAGTTTAAAAGAGACTAATATAAAAATAATAATAATATAGATTACATTATCAGCACCATGGCATAAAACATAGGAAAGAGACGGGTGTATTAGAGCAGCAATTCCTAACATAACTAAATAAAAGTGAAGCGATTCATATAGCCATAACTGCAGGCAGCGATTATAATTTATAACTAATGGTTGCTTTGTGAAAGGAATCGATCCATAAAGGTATGTCTCCCCAAAAGGCAACGTCTCTCCCTTAAGAGACAAGAGACATAATCCCCCAATCAGCACAAAGGGTATAAAGAGATAAACAACAAGTCTGGAAAAGGCATCGAATAGGGGAGAATAAAATAAATAGAAAAGTCTGTAGTATATTTCTGAATAAAGAAATAAACGCATCAAAGAGTTACGAAAATAACAAGATCAGCAAATGGGAAATGGGAAGGAGAGAGAGAGAGGAGTCAAATAAGACAAAATTTGTCTTATTCAAAAAGAGGAGACAAGGGAATAAATCGTGATATCTATTGTAAATAAATATTGTTGTTGGAGAACATTATGGGAGGTAAGTGTAGAACCTAAAGAAGAATATATATAGGTGTAGGTATGAATTCTAATAAATATAAGTAAAAACAAATTATATAAAGGCATATAAGTATGAGTACCAATTAATGTAAAGAAATGATAATTAAATATATATTAATAAAGGAAGGAAAAGATAATAGATGTATATATGAATATATGTAGGTATAGGTAGATGTGGGAATTACTTGTTAATACACAATAATGATGCTTGCAGCAATTATTAAGCCTTACAAGTAATAATGACTCTTTAATATAAACATAAGCAGATTATGTATATTTATGAATTGTCCTCATCCTATGATCAATCCAATAAGAGGTTGAAGGAGGCAAGTAAGGAATCGGAAAATGTGGAGATACAACAACTCAGGTGAGACTACTCACTTAGCTTTAATGTTTAGTTATTCTCAATCTGACATAACAATGCTGCATGAACCTTGTATGCCCAGCCGATCTATGTATTATTAAATATAGTCTTTATTCGTGGAATGCACACAGTCGTCTTTGATATGTTGGGACCATGCCTTCTTGATATTGAATCTGGAAATAGACTCACTAGACTGGAAATGAGCAGTGTATTTAGGCAGACTGTGTAGTCCTTAACTGAACATAGGCCAAATGGTTTACCTTCTATAGATATGGTTCTAATGATGATTAATCTGCATCTATATTTGATTGATGTCTGATTTTTGCAAGTTACATTTGTATCGAACTAATATTGGACCTGCAAGATGTATTCAATTGCAAAAGAACATAATGAACATGTAGACATGAATATTGCTTAATTCAGTTCTCTATTCTGATTACCTTCATGTCAGGACTCAATGAACTGTCTGATCTCATATTGAATACTCTTATTGCATAATATGTGTAAATACAAATGAAGTACTAATGACTGCATATTTGATGACTGCAAATAGAATTGTTTGAATCATGCCTGTAATCCTGCCAGGAGAGGTGAGTCAGGACTTAAGTGGTTTGTCTATAAACCTCACCCAGGTTCCGCCCCACTGGCCCGAAGCAAGGGTTAGGCAGTTTGCCCCACAGGCCCATTGCAAGGGTTGGGTCATGGAGGGGTGAGGGTCCCACCTTAGATTCTGCCCCACAGGCCCAAGCAAGGGTTGGGCAATAGGAGGTGGTAGATAGTTGGCCCCTTAGGGATTCTCCTCTCCTGATGGGCTGAGTGACTTTTCTTATGTTTTCAATCTGCAAGTATGATTATGTTTGCATAATTGCATTATGATTATGTCTTATTTTTATATCTAGATATCAATGCTAACAGATGTGATGTCAATATGGATGAATACAAGATTCCAATCTAGAGTTATGGAATTAGGAGAATACTCATTTGGAAGAAAGAAACCCTAATCCTAATCAACAAATGAATTCTAGGGCAAACAAGTGAGTTCTAGGACAAGGTTGGGTAAGGGACATTACAGGCGTTGCCTCCAAACCCCCACTAGGGGCGCTGCCCCTCAACCCCATTGGGGGTGTTGCCCCAAAACCCCCACAAGGGGCACTGCCCCTCAACCCCACTGGGGGCGTTGCCCCCAAACCCCCATTGTAAGTGCCCCTCGACCCCATTGAGGGCATTGCCCTCAAACTCCCATTGTATTCATTTGATTTTCTAGGTACTCTCCAAGTTCAAGTTTCCAAGTTTGCCTACAAGTCTTCATCTATAATATGATATATCATCTAGTTCTACCTCTCCCCTAGTTTTCACTAGACATGGGAAAGAGGAAGATGTAAATTTGTAAAATATATTAATGTATTATTTACTTTCATTTTTACAAAAACAATTTGCTATTTTCATTTTGATTCAGAGTATCAACATCAGCGCATTGCGCATGAGGATGCCATTTTGTACCCAATTTGCTTTCAAATCAATCAAATACAACTAGACTCAACTTGTTTCTTTTATGTACTCATTTATTGACTCATTGGATGCATCTTATCATTGAATTTTGCAAAAAAAATGCGTTTTTAATGAAATTTAAGCAATTTTTTAAGTTGCCGAGTTTTTTCTGAACCGAGTTTTCCGAGCTTGCCGAGTACTTGCAATTGGCAAGTTTTCCAACTATGGGTTCAGCGAGGAATGAGTATTCAGACTATGCGGCGGATTCGAATTCACGATCTGAAACTACCTAAATGATGCTCCCAAGGTGGTGGGCATCAATCCAATGTGCAGATGGGGGAAGCAGCTCTTCGATTGGTTTGGTTAAGAGTCAGAGAACCCTCTCCTCAACGAACTCAAATTCCCTCCAACTACTTCTCCCACCCGCCCTTTGGGACCCGCTATAGTAGTTTCCAATAGTACTCAGAATTTTAGGTTTAATCAAAGATTCAGTTAGACAATTGTGTCAAATCCTAGCATGCAGATTCTGCATACCATGTGCTGAATATTAACATGGTATCAGAGTGGAGAATCTAAAATCTACCAAGGTTTTTTTTAATGAAAACAACTGCTGCCTGTGAGAGGGAGTTGTCGAAGAGTTTCCACAGATGCAATGCCCAAATTTTAGTGATTGAAGCTAATCCATTCTTATGAGAGGCACAAGGAACTATGGTAGATGGTTCGATGTGATGCCTAGGATCTTCCAAACATTGAAAGGCTGATTTTAACCTGAGATAGGTGTGCTGATTTATTTTAGTGGGTGCAATGCCCAAGAGTCATCAGAGATCAAAGAGATCCAGACTTGTGAGAGGTTAAAGGGTGGGATGCCCTTACTACTCCAGTGACTAGAGTGTTGATCTACACCTAGTTAGATTGTTGATCTTACTTTTTTTACTTGAATTGTTTAGTTTCAGCACATTCCAGTAATTACAGACATGACTACTCTCAGTCTCAGAAAGTGTGCCTAGTGGGTTCTTCAAATTTTACTTCTTAGAAGTACAGGTTGCAAATGTTGTTGGAATAAGTTGATCTTTGGGTTATTGTGAAAACCATTTTGACTTCAATTTATCCAAATCAGTTGGCTGAACATAACAAGAAGATGGCCAAGGCAAAGTGTTCATCTTGGATTCTGTAAAGGATCATCTGATTCCTCACATTGCTGAAATGAAATCACCACTCTTTATCAAAGTGTGAACATCTCCCAAAAGACGCTACAGAAGAACAAATTTAATGCCACATGCATGAGTGACACTGACTAAGTAGTCACCTTTGGTATGTAGATCATAGAATTTCTGATCAGCTTGCAACTATTGGGGTTAAGGTGGAGGATGAAGAGTTGGTACCCACAATCTTAAATGGGTTCTCTCCTTGGGAACCATTTTTTAGGGGTGTTTGTACCCATGAGAAGCTTTGGAATGATTTCATCCAATGGACCTAGAATGGAGACTATTTAAGCTAGAGCAGGAGAGAGTCAAAACCTAGGAGTCACAAGAAGATGAGGAAAGGTGGTAAGACAGGAGGACCTGGGAAGGTTCAGAAGAGCAAGGAGGCAGAATCAGGTTCTTTCAACCAGGATAAGAAAGACTAGAGTAAAGTGTTTCAAAAGCCACAAAATGGACCACTATGCATCTCAATGTCTTGAGAAGAAGAAAACCAAGCAGTAGCAACAAATGTAAAAACTTCAGCTAAAGAGGATGAGTTAGCATCCAAAATTGAGACAACTTTCTCCACGGTGTTGTGCCTATTCATTAACATCATTTCTAGTGTAGGGTGGTTCATTGGCAATGGAGCTTCCATACACATGACGTTCAATAAGAAAGCATCCAACAGACTTGAAGAATGCAAGGATGGTGAATAGGTAGAGTTGGGCAATGATGCCACTTGTCCAGTTACCAGATTGGGCTCTATCTCCTTTTGCATGTCTTCACATGGTGTTATTGAGCTAGATGATGTCTTGTATGTTCTAGTTTAACAAAAAGTCTTCATTCAATTTCTTGCATGATAGATTTACAATGTATCACTAAGTTTTATGGTCAGCAAGTGATTATTAGAAAACACAACCCTAAACCTAGTCAAGTTTTGGCCAAAGGAGCTCAAAATTATGGCCTTTACAAGCCACTTGCTGATCCAGTCAGTCAGTTATAGCAAAATGCCATGATAGAGTAGTGTCCTATCGTTATGAAGCCAATTTATAAACCTGATATGGAATCATTAATTGATTCCATCCATCCATGTAACTGAAGGGAGTATTGAAGAGAACCAAGACAAATTTATTGGTGAAGGATTCTCCCAAAAAGAGGTAGGTGACCTTGATGAGACTTTTACTCCAGTTGCCAAAGGATTCTTTAAAATGAGGAAATTGGAACTACATGAGTGAAATTTGGGTTGATCAACACCTCCTTCGCAAAGAGGGAGTGTTAGAATCTTGAGTCACTCAGATTGTGTTTTGGGCACATCAGAACAGCACGTTGAAAAAATCAGACTATATTTATGTGATTTTCCCTCCTCTACTGGGCACTAGAAATTCCAGCTATCATTAGTTATTTTTGTATATTTAAGCACTAGTGTGGGATGTTCCTAAGCACAGCTTTTGTCATAACTTACACTGTTTTTATTAGTTTATTTGATGGGTTGATTTTTGACTATTTTTTAGCACTGCTGGGTTATAATTTTTATTTTTAGTTTTCTGCTGAGTAGACAGTAGACTTATATTTTTTATTTTTTTTCCCAGGTGGATGGCTTATTTTTGGATGTCTCTTTTGTGATGAAATACAATCTAAAATTAGGTCATTTTGTTCTAATTTGGAGTGCCAAGTTCATGGGTTATTTATGACCTTGCGGCTTCCATAATTTGTACTGGGGAATTTTCCAGCAATTGCATAATTCTGATCTCAATTTATCACTCTACTTTCTTGTACTTTCAGAAGTGTGTATGCAGTTTATAGCACTCGGAATTTCAGGTTTAATTAAAGTTTAAGTTAGACAATTTATGTTGAACCCTAGAGTGCAGAATCTGCATACCATGTGCTGAATATTAACAAAAATCAAGTTCACCTAAACCAAAGCTGTAACCCCAAGAATATATGTAAAAGGATCAAGTAAGAATAATTGACTTTATTAGTACAATTGCTTATTAACAAATGACCATCACAATTAGGTTAATAGAATTGCTATGTTAAAAATTTAAAAACACAATAGCAGATATAATACGGCTTCATATCAAGAAGTATATCCAATTTCATTATATTTTAAAATTTCAGCCTTTCTATTTGCTCTGCATACAATTGGATTTGCAAAAGCTTAACCCTGCCTGCACTATAATTTCATTATTTTCGCAAGTCTTTGGAGATAGTAAACTTACAAATGTGATACAATCCTACAAGCTTAGGGAGTAACTTCAAAGAATAATCGCTCACCAGTAATGTGAGCATATGAATAATCAACCTTCTTCTTCTTCTTCAGATTTTTCATTGATATCTGCAATTGTCTCCACTGTTTGAGAAGACTCATCTGAAAGCAGTGCAAACATATAGAACATATCTATGAGCTGACATCCCATATAGAGCTAATAAAAGTATTTCAAGAAATCCTTGAATTGAATTAAAAAGCTATCTGAAGAATGGATAAACTTCATGTAACTTTATTGTACAAAGTTGAATGGCCAATGACATTTTTCTTTGTTCCGAAAAAATCTAGACTTTATATAATCTAGACAGTAAATAAAAGTTCCTTGCATGTGAATGAAAATACAAAATTGGCAATTCCTTGTCAGGACATTGTTATATGCATAATGATCTAAAAGCCATCAGTTTAAAAACTATGTAAAGTATAAAAAGATTCAAAGATCATATATGTTTGAAGGCAAGAATAGAAAAACTTTACATGGCAATCACCTGACAACATCCTTCATGTCAACTATCTTCACATGATGACAGAGCACACATTTTTCTGTGCAATGATCTGTACATATAAAATGACAAAACCTAAAATATCCAGCAAGGATTTGTTAAATGAAACTAAGATTATACCTCAACTACACCTAGTGAGGGCTGTACCAAGGTCTGCCATCAATTAAATGATTGTAGCATGGTTGAGCTAGTTGCAAATCTGAGATTTTCTTTAGTTTTGATTTCCCCTGTCAGAAAATGTAAAATAAGAAATCCTAAAATTTCCCAGCTTAGGTCAAGTAAAAAATACCTTGATCACACCCAATGAGTCTTCTACCAAGGTCTGCCATCAATTTCATGGTTTTAGCATTGTTTCACCTAGTTGAGAAGATGAGATGTTTTCTAGTTTTATTTTCCCTTACTAGAAAGGGGAAATGAGTATAGTCGACCGTACCATAAATAATTAAGTTGTTAGTCGGCCAAACAAATAGTACATAAATTAAATAAATAATACTTGGTGCACAGCAATAGATTAGTATAAGTTGTAATTGGGAAACTAATCCCCAACAGTTGGGTTTTTGTAACAAGTCGATGCCGACGGTTGGTGTCCTCAACCAACATCAGCCTGCTATATATTTGATAATTCAATTGTAGTCGGGGACGATACCTTCTGATATATGATGTACTGGCTATTATCTGATGAATGAATACAATGCTATATTCTGTGCAATCTCTGTGTGATTACTATGTTTCATAATTGCTGTCATATATTCTGCTATACATTCTCATTTACTCTGTGTTCACCGGTTAGACCACTTAGCGAGCAAACAATGAGAACCTAATATACCAAGCCTGAATAGAGTAAAAGGAAACTACAATTATACCTCAATCATACCGAGCGAGGAGTCTACCAACAGACATCAAGTTTATGGTTTTAGTATGGTTTGATCAAATGTGGGGCTTACACGTTTTTAAGTATTAGTTTCCCCTATCAGGAAAGGTATTTACAGAAGAATTTAATTAGCAGGGTTACATAGCAAATCATTTTGTTTAAGGATATAATTAAAAGCCACAACACTGATGAAAACTGAGTGAACAATAATTAGGGACTTGAGAATTCAACTCAATATCTACATTAAGCAATACACATGAACAATTGATGGAAACAATATTTTCAGATGTGAACATGCTACCATGACAAACCAGAATTGAAAAGAACAACAGATGTGCACACTGATTTGTTTTAGTGATGAAGTATCTATTAGAGTTAATAATTTAACTATTGTTATTTACTTGAAGATCAAATTTGACACATCATATAAATGTCTAAATTTGAATTTTGATGCCATGTATAGCTGAACTTGTAAAAAATTGAGTTTGTGTGTGTGTGTACATGGGTTCATGCATGAGTATGTACGTGCCCTGCATGCACACATTTTTACATGTGTCTATGTCTATCTGTGTCTGTGTACACACACTATGTATTCTGTACTTGAATTATGATGTTATATTTAGCTAAACTCGTAAAAATTAAAGATACACACATACACAACCATCTGCTACTAAAATAGCAAATGTCTAACCCACTCAACCAGAAACAACAGGTAGAAAATCATTCAGCCCAAAATAACAAGATCTCTAGAGGCATTGTAGAAATGACAAAGATATTTGATGTGGGTAATAAAACAAAAATGCACTTTAAGCAAACTACTCAGATACAGAAGATCTGAATATCATGCCTATTTTAAAACATGATAAGCCACCCAAGTCTTACTCTCACAAAATACATAAAAACAAAAACATTAATGTTTTATCAAAACTCCTGCAGTATCTATTCCCAAAGCAATTTGACTCAACAATTATGACTGCGGAAGATTGATAGTGATAAATAAAATATAACCAAAAATGATGACATTTTCTAAATTGTGCAGTTAATGCATTTTTGAGATTTCCACATGCAAGCATTTTGAGACATAAATTTATATTATATCTGGATACAGCTGTACTTTATCTAGATACGTTACCAGAAAGCTTTAGGCAGTTTTTTAAAACTAAAAACCTAAACGACCAGAGAGAGAGAGAGAGAGACAGTATACTGCTGTCTCCTTAAACAAAAAATATCCTGCCATCCTTGAAACATGTCTTGCCATCCCCAAATGGGAAACGTTGTGGATAATAGGTTTTTAATAATATAAAAAAGAAATCAAGCATCTGCTACTAAGATAACAAACCTCTAACTCACTCGGGCAGGAAAAACAGGTAGAAAACAATTCAGACCAAAACTAACTAGATAACTAGAGGCGTTGTAGAGATAGCAAAGATCTTTAATAGTAATACACATGATGAAGAAAAATGCAGTTCAAGAAAAATATCAGATACAGAAGATCTGATATGCTGCCCAAATCTAAAGCTAAGCATTACCTTGAGAAAACAACACTAAATTTTTATTTTTTTCACATACCGCTACTACAGAGTTACCTTGCATACATACATGTACAAGTGCTGTCAACTCACCGAAAACACTAAATTACCCGTGAAAACAAAAGCACTATAGCATTTGTCTTTTTTCGCTCTTTTTTCAATTACGGCAACTACAGAGTTACCTTGCATAAATACATGCACAAGCATTGTCAACACCCCAGCAACACTAAATTGCTTTTGAAAGAAAATCACTATGGGAAGATGATGCAACAAGTGCGCAAATGGTTGCCTATGGGAGGTGGCAACCTATTCTAACCATAATAGGCTGCCCAAGTCTTAATTTCACAAATAAATAAAAATAAAAAACATTAATGTTTTATCAGAACTCCTTCTACATTATCTACTCCGAAAGCCATTCGACTTAGCAATTAGGTATCGTGGAAGCTTGAAACTTTTAATAAATTTTTCACAAAAATATAATATTTTCCCTAAACCGTGCAGTTAGTGCTTTGATTTTTCCACGCGAAAACATTTTGAGATATGATACATCTGGATACAGCTGTGTTTCATCTAGACACATTACCAGGAAGCTTTAGGCAGTTTTTATCCGAAAAACTAATCGACCCTAACAATTAAGTACCACGGAACCTGGATATCAATAAAATAAACAAATGAAATGGAACAATGTATAAAAACATCTGGAACACTAAATGAGCTTTGGCATATGCCTTTTTGCGACAATATTCTGTCCTAAAATCTTTACCGATACAAAATATATATAAAAACACACATTTGCTACCCTAACATAGAAAAATTTAAGAAAAAACCTACCTTGGATGTAATAGGCCGTGGAAGGCCATCCGCGCTTTGCCGTGGAAAACAATTGCAGGTCCTCGTGAGACAATTTACTATTGATTGCGACTTCAATAATATCCCCCAATTTGGCTGGGGGGGGCACCCAATAAGACATCCCGGGCCGAAAAGGAAGCCACACAGGGGCCGCCCTTTTCACGGCCATTTTATGAATTGTCTCCTCCAGTGTCTTCACGGCAAAGGCCTCCATCTCGCCGCCCTCGAGGTGCACCTCTATCAACTCCCCCCGCCTGTTCCTCCTCCTCGAAGATCCCGATTTGTGCCTTACATTCACTGCTCTTGAACTGTGCCCTAATTCGAAATACTTTTGCCCTGGCTCGTGGTTTATTTGCCCTACTTCAGATGATTTCTCCAGCAAATGACCGCGCAGCAATCGAGTGACGCAAAGGCTCCCTCGCGCCATCATTGTTGATATGTACAGAAATATGAGGATTTTTTCAGATCTGGAATTAGTGTGGAATTGCAGGTCGAGGGTTCGAAACGCAGGGGGGTTTTATTTTGTGATGTCTAGATAGGGTAGATTTGGATTAGACAGTCGTGCTGTTACCGAGACTGTACGTCTGCTTTTCTGTTTTTTTTTTATTCTTTTATATTTGCTAAGCAATTTTGGTTGCAGCTGATTGGTAGACCAATGACGTACGAATTTCCTAGTAAAAGGAATTAAAGAAAATCTGGGAATTCCAAAAGCTGTTTAGCGAGGCGGTTCCATGGAGCGGGCAATTGTTTCTAAAACCGTTGGTCACATGAAACATTGTCCTACTTGTTCCGAGAAACCATGGATCTTCCTTTTTAAAATTATTCGGAAGTCTAAAAAATAATAATAAGGTTTTGTCTTTTTGAGTACCTAGCTTATTTTTTTGTTAGATGTATGTTTATTTATGTAATTTAGTTGTTTCATTAAAAATAGAATATTGAAACTATTAAAAATAAGACAAATATGTGTCGTAATCAGTCTTATTTTATGGTTTAGTATATGGTAATATAGTTTTAGTAGGGTTTGTTAGTCTTTGATATTATGTTTAGATGGGGTATAATTTTATTTTTTTAATGATTCTAGTTTGTACAAATGATTGTATATTGATCACATCTCATTGAGTAGTCGACGTTATTTAATTTTGATTTATCAACATTTTTGTTTAAAGAGGGTTCTAATATTTAGATTTTTATGATTCATTTTCTTTAATTATTTGAGTTTTTACAAATGATTACTTGTTGATCTCATATAATAAGATGGTAGGGTTGGTAGCCTTTGATCTTGCATTTAGATAGGTGCAATTTATTTTTCTTTAGTGACTTGAGTTTTAACATATGATCGTTCATTGATCCCATCTTATCGAATAGTTGGTGCTACTTACTTTTAACATATTAACAAATATGTTTGAAGCAAACATTGACAATTAGATGGGTGCAAATCATTTTTCCTTCATGATTTGAGTTCTTACAATTGATCAATGTGATCTTATATCATTGAATAGTTGACACTATTTAATGTTGCCACATCATACCATCAACAATGGAGATTGTTGTTTGTTTTGAGCTTTAAGAAAGTTTGAAAGCTTACTATTTATGGTTAGTGCTAATCATTGATTCATATATTCTTGGGTGGCCAACAATTTTTGTTGATGCTTCTTAACCAACTCATTGGAAGCCTTGACTTATTAACATTGCTAGTAAGTCCCCTCCAACTCTCTTAGTGTCATTCTCTACTTCAATGAAAGTTTTTCATTGACCACTTCCTCGTCAATGTTAACATTTTAACCTTTTAAGAAGCCTCTAGTTAGTTGGATATTGTAGTTAACATTTTAAAACCATGTGGTTAGATTTATTGTGACTACTTAATATTACTACAAATGTAAAAGTTTAAACTTGTTGGCTATAGTGCACAACAAATGTTGTTGACTACAAAAGAAGCACCCTAACAAAGACAAAATCTTTAGCAATCACAACCCATTTTGGCATTCTTCAATTAATTTTTCCCTAGTTATGTTTGCCCTTATTATCTAGACAATCTTTAAACCCTAGTATGTTATGTCTAACCTAGATATTTTGAATAGGGGCCTTACCTAGAGTCTGAAATTATCTTCTTAAAATTAATGCTTAATGGGCTTAATTAATGGCTAGTTTTCCTTCATTAGTTTATGTTTTTATCATTTTATCTACCAAGTTTCACAGACATTCCTAAGACTTCATACATATTTTATACCTTCCATGCACTTTAAACCAAACTTAAGTAAGCGGAAATACATATATGATATGTTGACATTTGAATGTGTGAATTCATGAATGTTCATGAGATTTAGTATGATTATATGCTTAAATTATGATTGTTAATGGTGTGTATGCCTTAGGGATGCAACTAACCTCTTGCAGCTAGGACTATAATCTGTAACAACTAGATTTTTGGCCCGCAACATAAGGACTACAGACAATTGCGGGAGAAAGGTCAGAATAGTTGAATCACGACATTTCCATAGGAGAATGAAGGTGACCATTGAATGGTCAACCATGAGTCACCATAGCATATTCTTATCCACCAAATAAGACTACTTGAAGGAGGAGAATTTTGTTATGATCGAGACTAATCCATGACATGACGGTTCCTAGAAACACATCTATGACATGGCGGTTAACCATTAGGAACAAATTTATAATTCGATTTCTTTTCTTTTTCTTTATAATTATGGTTTTTTCTTTTAAAACTAAGTCCTTTCCATATCTTTGAGGGAGAGTGGACAAATACATCATGATTATATTTTCAGTCCTAGAGGAATAAAACTCCTCTCATACCCTAGATTGTAACATACTAACCCTTCATTGAAAAACAATTAATTTTTCACCTTACAAGTAAATAAACTAAGTAACAAGCCATTGCAAGAAAAAAAATATTTTCTTTGTTAAGAATTTACAAACAAGATGCATTACATAATTCAACAAGGATTCCATTTCATTTCAATAATTTCAAAAGTTACAATGATACAAGAATGCAAACATATACATACATAGCTCAATGAGCTTTGGAACAAATAGCTGTAAGACGGTCCAAGATCCTTCCTTTCAAATCTTGGTTCTTTTGTCATCTTTTGTGGAGGAGAAGCATCACTCAAGCGATTTTCTGCCAACCATGGACTCATAATGTGGTCCCTGCACAACTATCATTTCATAGATGGCCCTTCCCTTTGACAAAAAGATTGATAGAGTAACCAAATAACGACAACCAATTGAGCATAGTGTTGTGTCCTACATAACTAGAACTTTGTAATCTCACAATCTTAGACTAGCATGTAATACTAGATCACGGTGAACTGACAGTGGAGCCAAAGGTCATCACACTACTTTGGCCAAAGTATTCTCAACGGTAATCTAGAGGAAGGTCATCTATCACATACACTACCCAAGGTCGATTTCACTTAAGGCCATCTTAAACTACGCATAGGTATTTCCTTCAATGGATAATCTATTACCCTAGAGATATCCTATCACCATTTTACATACGTGGAATAAACCTACTTAACAAGTAAGTACACAAGCTAGGTATTTCCTTCAATGGATAATCTATCATCTCAAAGATAACCTATCACCTTTTTACATACTTGGAATAAATCTACTTAATCAAAGTAAATACACAAGTTCCCTCCCACACTGGATGAACAATCCTAGGAGTAAACACAAGCCATTGTAGTTAAATCAATAACTTAGCTAAGAGTAACTCATATGTCACTCATATTTAATCATATATAGTATGTAATACCTATGATAAACATCAACCTCCCATTATGGAGTACATACAAGCACATCATAAAAATGACATAAAAGCTTCTATTTACTTTTCGAAGACATTCTATATTTCCCCAAAGCAAGTGCTCATAAAAGATAATTCAACCAATCATGGAGAACAATATTTCATAAATAAAATAAACAAAGAAGAATATCCTCATGTCTGTTATCACCTGTCCAATCAATTGACAACAATGTAGCCTATCTCAAACAACAACAAGCTTGATAATAGCTTCTTAAGAAACATCACAATGAACTTCTAACTCTCAAGTTGATAGAATACTTCACTCAAACAACAACTCTTTCTCTCAATATGGTATACTTCTCTCTCTCTCTCAAGTAAAACTATAAATAAACTGATAATAATGCAGCATAAAGACTTGCAAGAAAATTGCAAAGTAAAAATACTATCAAGTATAATGCGTCCTCTCAAATGAAATGGCTTTACTATTTATATAGCAGCATGGGGCTACACATCCTATAGTTTAGGTATGGATATGGATAGCAAACACCATGCACAACTACACATATATCACAACAAAAAGGTGGCACCTATGTGAGCTCATACTCAACAAAATATCAATAGATCGACAACAAGTAGAGACTTATTCAAATATGCACATGGACAATTCAAAGTATCTACAACAAACGGGTTTCCAGAGGTGGCACCAAAGCTTCCACACTCCTCTCAATGTTGGTGCAGTTTCCATGCAATTAGAAACAGTCAATTACCAATTTGCAACACCATCCATTCACTGACTTAGTCTGGAGATGAGTTGACTAAGACATTTATTCTCTTTGACAAAGTCGTCGACTATTTCTCATGTTTCTATAGATGTTGGTTCAAGTATAAAAACATGCCAGTTTAAGTTTACCAAGTCAATATAATCTTCGCCATAAGCATCAACTAAGTCTATGTCATACATCAACACAAGGCAATAAGCTTTAATTGAAATATATGTGTTCCATAAAGTGTGATAGTAAGAGTAAAACTCGACCTCTCAAGATACAATCATAAGCAACTTATATTCGGACTCTATGATGGTTAATGATAGTCAACTTCCAATATGACTTAGGTGTTTCCCTTTATTTATATTTAAAACAACACTTTGCAATTACCTATTCCTCCTTACATAGTGTGCAGTCCTTCTACATTTCTTGTGCAGCTTATAGAATATGCTAAGTTTGGATATTCCTTTATGGTGCAACTTAAACTTGTAGATTAGTGATCACTATTGTGTTGTATTTCACTTGGATCCACCAAAGCATTTACTTAGGTGTGTCAACCCTTATTCTTTACTTTATATGCATATAATATAACCTTTAAATACTTGCCTATCTCAAGTAATTCAGCCTATGCCTTTATATATAAATTGCTCTTAAAGCATTACATATAGTTATAAATATATACATTTTTATATGTACATATACTCATATTTATAAATAAATCGACGAGTAGCATAAATGCTATATCTCTCATATATATATGTATATGTATATATATAAATATCTATATATTTATATCCCTAGGTCAATCGAGTATGTATTCATTCGATATATGGATGAACACAAATGAGTGAACATTCTCATAACAATAATAATATATTTATATATTTTTTCATACATATATACACTCCTCTATACAAGCATAAATGCTCATATATATATCCAAGCATATAATACTCATATCGTACAAAGCCATAACCCATTTGATAATTGAATGATTATATGTCAAAGTGATATATATATATTTATCATTTCTTCATATATACACAAGATAATAATATTGTACATAATATCGATTATGTATATATATGTGTGTGTGTGTGTGTGTAAATATATACATATTCCTCTATGCTTATGTATACATACTTATACACGTATTTATGTGTATATCTTATATATATGTACACATATGATTATACAATTAAGCACATGCATATTTAATATGTTCACACATATATCAGGTTATCATATTCTCGTTGATACACATATTCGTTAAGTGTATATATATATTCACATATATATATAATTGATTCCTCGTGTGAGTATGTTTGTAGGTATTTCTATTTACACATACATGTATATGATTATGCTCTCATACACGAATCAATGTATAAATATATTCATACACATATATACATTTTAACATAAATATATATCGATGGGAAGCTCAAAGGTCTATAAACTTCAAACACATATTCCTATTCCCATTGGCGTGCCTATTCAACAAGTGCATACATACACACACACACACATATACATACATATAGCCATTTCCTTGTGTATGTATCTTTGTGAGTATTTATGCTTACATACATGTGCATTTGCTAATTCTCTCGTACACGGATCCATGTATATGTATATATGTATATGTGCCCATATACATGCTACAATTTACATTTATATAAAATGATGTAAAGGTAACCATTCATAAATCCCAAAGACTCAACCCAAAGCACAATCAACACAATAACATAAGGAAGGACTCACAAGTTCCAAATAGATAAACATCATTCAAGCATGCATTCAATAGTAATCAAGACCATTACTAATGTAAATACATTACGCTAAGGATGACTTACCACTTCCTAACTCAATGACTCAACTCAATTATTCTATTGCGGTGTGTGTATGCTCAGATAGGTTTTGCTACCAATTACCCGACCAAGATCTTCTCATCAGTGATACTTCCCCTCCACCTAGAGGAATGAACATTTACTTGCAACCACTAACACATGCTCACACCAGTCAATTGTTCACAAAATATGTATTTCACATAATACATCTCCATAGTTAGAATATTAATTAAATAACCATCCATTTCACACATATGCATTTCTTCATTAAATGAAATAACGTTACTTCATAATGCATTGATAACAAAGCGCAAGCACATTTTATTCACCATAAAAATACAAATTACATTCTCATTTACCCTATATATTAATATAAATAGTAATTATATAATTGGGGTGTAACATACTTCCCCCCTTATGAATCATCGTCCTCAATGATATATAACACTTTAACACACAGATAAAGTTGTGTAAGGGTTTATACTTACTCTTTTCAATTCATTGAAGAATAATCAAACATCCTTCCTATGTAGCATCTCACCTTGCAACCTTTCCCTTCTTGGACCTCGCATAGGGAAATCTTTTATGCCTCACACATACTTGCTCTCGCAAAGAGCTTTATTATATTATGATATTACCTCGTATGTACATCCTAGGTACGACAATAACTATACAGGACACTTAATACATAGTGACTGGAAATCATTGACCCATGAATTCATCCTTACTATAATCCAATTGGAAAAGGAATAACAATGCATTGTACACTACACCATGGGTCCCATCCTTCCCCTTTGGTATTTACACTTTTAGACAACCCAAAAACCGAATTTGTTTGTCACTTACACATCCATTTAACCATAAAGTATTGTTCTTGATTACTTGACCATTTTGAGCATATGATTGCTATAGGAAACCTATAAAATTCTGATACTTCTTTATACTTAAGCTTTGTATCGATAAAGTTTCATCAATCTCTTCAATCTATTACTCCTTTTTTACAATTTATCAAGTGTATGGTTAACCCTATTTCTAAGTCTATTTCAGCCTAATAGAGTTTCCAACCTTCCTTTCCATATAATGGTCCAAACCTCAATGTTAGAAGTTTATAAATCATTCAAGATTTGGTTCACCACTTTTTCCCATTTGGTATAATAATATATTGCACATTTTTTGAATTGAATGTTTCATAGTATGATCATGGTTTACACAACCCTATAATTATTTGCTTGTTCACAACTGAGACAACCTTCTCAGGAATACTAAGCAACTACTTCTCATGATATATTATTTAGGATCAAAATTCTATAAATCAAGTTTCCAAATAGCTTTGGTTACTTTGGTGAGTCTGTCCACTCAGAACATTATGTCAGTTTCACCGACATAGATAGATTGATCTGTATTGTGTTCTACCACTCTCCCTCTAGAATCTCAAGAGAGTACACATGTCCTACCAATGATGACATTTGGTCTTCATTTCCTGACATACTAGAGATTATCTTGCCACATTCTGTTCAGCCTCTTACTCTATCTTTTTCTAGGTTATAGTGGTTCATCATCCGACAAATAAATTGGTCATTCCAAATCTCCTAACTTTGACATCAATTTCTTTGTTTCATTCTTGAATCTTCCAAAATTTTGGGTACATAGGTTCTTTTATATCCAATAATATTATATTCTTTGACTAAGTAAAACCTATTTTATGATCTCATGCCTCTTTTAATTCCTAAGTAATAATGGTTGGGAATTTTGTGGGGATAAGTATCCTTTATCTTAGGACATCCACAACTTGGATTTCTTTCATCCTTGGATTATTTCCAAAGATGTAATTCATCTTTTGACTCAATCTAATTTTATTCATAAGAATTGGTACTAATTTCAAGTATTAATCCTTGTTCAATCATGTTGCTCCCTATAAGATATCAAATTTAATTACATACCTAATTACCAAGCACAAACATTTCTCGTTAGCTTCATTGATTCAATTAATCACATAGGTGAGTCCCAATCTTGATATATCCTAATTCTACAATAGAGTCATCAATCAATGACTAGTTTGATGTTATAGGTTACTCTAACCTATATGTTCAAATCAACACCAAAAGTACAACCCAATCGAGTAAGTAATTTCCAACCTATAGGTGTCAATGATATATTATTTAGGATCAAAATTCTATAAATCAAGTTTCCAAATAGCTTTGGTTACTTTGGTGAGTCTGTCCACTCATAACATTATGTCAGTTTCACCGACATAGATAGATTGATCTGTATTGTGTTCTACCACTCTCCCTCTAGAATCTCAAGAGAGTACACATGTCCTACCAATGATGACATTTGGTCTTCATTTCCTGACATACTAGAGATTATCTTGCCACATTCTGTTCAGCCTCTTACTCTATCTTTTTCTAGGTTATAGTGGTTCATCATCCGACAAATAAATTGGTCATTCCAAATCTCCTAACTTTGACATCAATTTCTTTGTTTCATTTTTGAATCTTCCAAAATTTTGGGTACATAGGTTCTTTTATATCCAATAATATTATATTCTTTGACTAAGTAAAACCTATTTTATGATCTCATGCCTCTTTTAATTCCTAAGTAATAATGGTTGGGAATTTTGTGGGGATAAGTATCCTTTATCTTAGGACATCCACAACTTGGATTTCTTTCATCCTTGGATTATTTCCAAAGATGTAATTCATCTTTTGACTCAATCTAATTTTATTCATAAAAATTGGTACTAATTTCAAGTATTAATCCTTGTTCAATCATGTTGCTCCCTATAAGATATCAAATTTAATTACATACCTAATTACCAAGCACAAACATTTCTCGTTAGCTTCATTGATTCAATTAATCACATAGGTGAGTCCCAATCTTGATATATCCTAATTCTACAATAGAGTCATCAATCAATGACTAGTTTGATGTTATAGGTTACTCTAACCTATATGTTCAAATCAACACCAAAAGTACAACCCAATCGAGTAAGTAATTTCCAACCTATAGGTGTCAATGATATATTATTTAGGATCAAAATTCTATAAATCAAGTTTCCAAATAGCTTTGGTT
Source organism: Sequoiadendron giganteum (assembly GCA_007115665.2). NCBI lineage: Eukaryota > Viridiplantae > Streptophyta > Pinopsida > Cupressales > Cupressaceae > Sequoiadendron > Sequoiadendron giganteum. The sequence goes on along the minus strand of CM021102.1, from coordinate 200,860,727 downwards.
ACTTTGGTGAGTCTGTCCACTCAGAACATTATGTCAGTTTCACCGACATAGATAGATTGATCTGTATTGTGTTCTACCACTCTCCCTCTAGAATCTCGAGAGAGTACACATGTCCTACCAATGATGACATTTGGTCTTCATTTCCTGACATACTAGAGATTATCTTGCCACATTCTGTTCAGCCTCTTACTCTATCTTTTTCTAGGTTATAGTGGTTCATCATCCGACAAATAAATTGGTCATTCCAAATCTCCTAACTTTGACATCAATTTCTTTGTTTCATTCTTGAATCTTCCAAAATTTTGGGTACATAGGTTCTTTTATATCCAATAATATTATATTCTTTGACTAAGTAAAACCTATTTTATGATCTCATGCCTCTTTTAATTCCTAAGTAATAATGGTTGGGAATTTTGTGGGGATAAGTATCCTTTATCTTAGGACATCCACAACTTGGATTTCTTTCATCCTTGGATTATTCCCAAAGATGTAATTCATCTTTTGACTCAATCTAATTTTATTCATAAGAATTGGTACTAATTTCAAGTATTAATCCTTGTTCAATCATGTTGCTCCCTATAAGATATCAAATTTAATTACATACCTAATTACCAAGCACAAACATTTCTCGTTAGCTTCATTGATTCAATTAATCACATAGGTGAGTCCCAATCTTGATATATCCTAATTCTACAATAGAGTCATCAATCAATGACTAGTTTGATGTTATAGGTTACTCTAACCTATATGTTCAAATCAACACCAAAAGTACAACCCAATCGAGTAAGTAATTTCCAACCTATAGGTGTCAATGAGTAGTCAAATACATATCCCAACCCATTACGTAAAACTTAACCTAAGGTTTGTCTCTTTAATCAAATAAACTTCTCATCCCAAATAGGTTATTTTTTATCCTAGGGTTCCATTCAAGAGTAAGGTATGATCAAGTGATCAATCAAGTAAAGATAATTGATGTGGTTGCATAGCGTAACATCCTGCCTTATCTTTCATACCATCTTTATGACTTTATAGCTAAACCTTATCATCCCTAGGTCTCTCAACACAATAAGCTATAGTGTCAAGTAACTTCACGACATAGATATATTTCATAATATGTAGTATCACTACCTATGTATAGAAATAACATTGTTATCTAAATCCCCCATATAAGATATATAGGAGTGTAGTGACACTTTCTTCCAATCACGAGTAATATAGATATCTCCTTACCTAAGTAGGCAATGGTCTTCCCTTTCATGATCAAGTAATCTGCCTATCCTTTCCTAAGGCACCAATAATAATATCAATCAATCTTACCAATTGAACCACCAAAAATGGATATAAGCAAATAAGGGAAAGATGATTCCCCTTACTAGGCCCCTAGGGTTTTTCACCTAAGGAGCACTTGGTTTAGGAATGACACTCTTTCCACTTTGGTGACATGTCTTTTTGGTGATTGCATTGAAAGGAAGGATGGGGCTGAATAGGGTTGTGTTGTGTGTGTTAAAGTGTGGCTAAATGCTAAAATAAAATGAAACTAAACTAACTATGGAATGTAAAGTAATGTAAATCTAAACTACATGTAATGTATATTAAATGACCTAAATGCATGCAAACTAGAAAGAAACTGGAGATAACAAAAATGATTCACTTGGGTATTGAAATTTGTAGATGAGGAGCTCCAGAATGTTCTAGAATCTGTTGGAAATCTTCATAGGGACACTTATGCTAGAATGGGCAACCTATTCCAATTGTCAGGAAAATATGTCAGAGTGAGTTTCTGCCAAAAGGGTGTCCAAATCCACAAAAATCGCCAAAAGACAGATTCAGAGGGACTAGGTCACCATTGTTGGTGACCTAGTCTACTTCTAAATTTTTTAGAATATGGAAGTGGAGATTGGAGCCCTCGGTCTACACTTTGGTTCTTGATAGATGTTTGGTTCAAATTCTGAAAAAAATGGGTTGAAAGAGGTCTTCAAGCTTCAACTAGGGTTTTGTTGACTTGAATGACTTTGATGACTTGACAACACCTTTCTAACACCTTTCTCCTTGACAAACCTGCATATAAAAACTTGCAAAACACACATGCAAAGAGGATACAAAGGGTTAGGGTTAGAGAATAGGGGTTTGCCTTAGTCAAACCCAAATGAGAAACAAAGAAAGGAAAGATGATTGAATGACAAAGCAATGTAAACACTCACCAAACCTTTAGAAGTCTGCAACATGCAAGAATCAACTCCAATGGAGGTTGCTTGAGATGCCTTTGTGCTTGATTTCTTGCTTGGGAAGCTTGAGTGCAAGAGTGCTTGTGAAGAGATGCAAAAATGAGCTTAGGAGAGAGAGAAATGAAGGTGAAAACCCTTATTTATACTGCATATGCCCTAATTTCCTGAAAATGCAACATGATAGGCCGACACTAGGGTTTTGGAGGCAAATTCCCGTTAGATTTTTGTCTTAAATTTGAAATTTATGCCAAAATGGACTAGGTCACCCAAGGTGGTGACCTAGTCCACTTGGACAATTTCAAGTGGTGGTTGGGAGTAAAATGATGTTAAATGATGTTTGTTAGTCTTGCCTCTCGAAACACACTTAAGTCGGGCCTAAAAGTACATTATGGGGACAAATTAACATAAGAAAAGGGTTAATTGATTGATGATAGGCCTAGGAAGATGTGAAAATTCCTTACAACACTTTACAACACCTTGACACAAGGCTTGAAAAGGGGTAAAAGGGGGTTATTTAGGTGGATTAGATCTAGATTGTTTATCCAAAAAGAAAGGATGTACTCACTCTAGGCTGACAAGACTTTCGGTTGTCTGTCGGGTGAGAATGCCAAAAAGGGTGAGAAACATACACTTGGTTGGTATGTACTCACACATGCACAAAGGTGGCTATGGGGAAATTCGTGCCACTAGTTGGGCTTCCCGCTCAACCATACCAAAGTTATACCTCCTAATAAATTTGATAAGGTGCCACAAAAGATAAGGGTTGCAGTTCATGAGATAAGCAAAGCCTTGGATGCTTATAACTCATGGACAAGGGATAGATGGCACCACATGCATGCAAGTTGTGTTATGCAAGGTGGCCATGTATGCAAGATGTAGTAATGCAAAAATGTAAAATAGAAAAGGGATTGTTCCAAGGAGTCTTCTTTGGTTCATGTGAGGTCTTTGACTTAGGGAACATTGTGTCTAATGTTTCCAAAAGAGGACCAATTAAAGGATAGAAAATTCACAACTCAGGGGATGCAGTGTGTCACATCAAGCCACTAAGAGGAATGTAATATGCTAAGATAAGTCACTTTTATGAAGGGCATTACACCCAATGTCATCCACCAAGTGAGAGACTCATCGTATGCAGTGATAAGGTTGCACTAGGAACCAAGGAAAGGCAAATGCAAAAATAAATAGTGCTAGTGTATGCCCCCACTTTAAAGGAATTGCTACACATCAGTTTGTGAGAAATTTCTTTAAATTAGAAGAAGGTATGAGGGGATACGTATGTCACATGCAAACCAACTTAAGACATGTCTTCCACATCCCAAGCTTTCTCTTGTATGTTCATGAGATGTGAACATCTAGTCAAAAGAGGAAACGATAAGTGACATACGAGGACAACACTAACGAACCCCTTGCCCCCACTTAGTGTAGGGAAATGGTGATCCAAATGGGAAGAAGGTATGTATCAATGAGGGGAATTAGGTTCCCCCAGAGAAGGGAGAGCACCAAGCTCCATGAGGTGTTTGAAGTTGATTGTTTAAAGAAAATGGAGAGAAGGGAGGTAACCCTAAATATTTCTTGAAAGAGTATGATATGTCAGTTGGCAGTATGTGTACATTGAATCCATGTGTAGGAGGGAGATTGTATATGATACCATAAAAATCTTCCAAGTTAAATGAAGGGGTGGTGTGCTTTGAAGAAGGATTGGTAATTTATGTACAAGAACACAAATCTTGTTTAGTGTTATGTGTTGTTTCATCGTGAGCGATGGGAGTTAGATATCCCCAATCACCACCATGAGGTAATGTTGTTGATGGAGAACCAAGTTGAGCATATGAAACATAGGGTTGTTTTGGTTTAGGTTGTGAGGTTTCACACTCTCCTTTAAAGGGAGACGTAAGACCCCAAGCGTTATTAGAACTTGTATCTAAAAATGAATTGTTTGTATATGACTCTTTGAACCAAGAGGGTGAGATTTTGGAGTTTGTATTGAAAGGAGGTGTAGAATCTAACAACCCCTAATGATGACGAAATATTTTTGTTGTAGTTGAAGGGTTAGCATCAACTTGGATAAGTTTGGATCTAGAAATGAAAGGAGTAGGGGAGTTGGAAATGTTGTGATTAGTTGATTCATAGCTTTGTTTATCTACATCAATCGTGTATATCTTTTATTGTACTCAAATTTCATGGTACGGTGAAGAGTAGATGGGACTCCTTTCATAGCATCAATCCATGGTCTCCCTAGGAGAAGATTGTATGGAAGGGGTCCTTGCATGATATGGATAGAAGTAGGCAACACTACATGTCTGACCTGAATAGGTAATGTGATCATCCCTAGTGGTTGTCTATTAACATTGTCGAAGCCACGAATATGAAGATCATTAAGGTAAATGAGATTTTTGTCCATGCCAAGTTTGTTGAGGAGGTCCATGCTGCAAACATTACTTTTTTCTCCATTGTCTATGAGAGTGTGTCTAACTAGAGTTTCATTAATGATCACCTTTATTAGCAAGGGATCATTCTTGCTTTGAATCTCAAGTGAGGGTAGTTCATGTTTAGGGAATGTGATTTCAGATTGGATTACTTGCATGGGACAAGAGGGGGATTTGATATTGTTTGATTTTATATAAGATTCGATCTCCTCCATCTGTATTTGCAACATTTCTTGAAATAGAAAGTTGACTGTAGGTGAAAGTTGAATAAGTTGCCATACAAATATATCAACAGGAGTTTGTTTAAGGTCCTCAACACTAGGGACTCTAAGTTGAGAAAATGGTAATAGCGTAGGAGTGATGTGTGATCCCCTAGATGTTTGAGTCACTAAGTTACAACTTAGTGGCTGTAAAACATTGTTATGAGTATATTGCATCATGGATTTCAAGATCTCTCTTAGTTTTTGGTGTGATTCACGAGTGGGAGGGGACTTAGGAATCTCACCAATTAAAGGAGATCCCACTTGTGTGGTCATAATCTCAATTATCTTGTCTTTATTTACATGACTTGTTAGTGAAGGGGGATTCAAATTTCACTTTATTATCTTCTCCTAGGGAAGGTTTAGTGTTTGAAGGATAGGTGTCAAGGTTCACACATTCTTGCACCATGATAGTCTCCCTAGGAGGAGAGTTTTCAGGAGAACTACAAACTGAATGTTCTTCACATTCAAAGGTTGGTTCTTCTAAAAGGACTTTATCGCAAGTAAGGTAACGATCAATGGTGGAATTGTCTTGTTTAATAAGGGGTTCCCTAGGATAAGGGGGACATCTAAGATACTCATGACTTTCATTGATTGTATCTTCTAATGACAAAGTATCATATTCGCAACTAGGAGAGATACCAGGGGAAGGGCAAATGTTATTGTCATGGTTCCTTATGGTAGCGTTGTATTGTTTGTTAAGAGAGGTAAGAGGAGAGAAATAACTAGGATTCTCAAAACTCTCATTAATTGGTTCTTCTGACACCAAAATCTCTGCATCACCAAGAGGAGAGAGATTAGGGGAAGAACTAATATGATTGTTCAAAATGTCCAAGGTTGTATTCTCTATCACTAAATTGTTGTCATAGGGAGGGGGTAGGGAAGGTTGCTTAACATATCTAGATTTGTATGATACTAGCATTGTTTGAAAAAAAAAAAATATTGTAACCATGTCATGTAATGTTTCAGTAATACGAACAATGTATATGCACAAATACAAAACAATTTTATCCAATGTATGCTAAGTTTTAAGAATGTAAACAATGTATATGAAAGAATAAAAAGTACTTTTAGCAAACTTATGCATAGTTTAATGAATGTAAACATTGTATAAGAAAAAGTGAAAAGTACTTTTATCAATGTTAAGCACAATTTCAGAAATGTAATCATTTTCAGATCTAATAATGAAGGTATATAAAAAATGACCACCTTAAATTGATGATTTTGAGTTAGAAGCATAAAACCTATGTTCTCAGAACTTTCCAAACTTATAGTATAGATACTACGAAGCTAATAAAGCACAAAAAGAAGGTTTTTGATGCTATAATAGGTAGTTAAAAATGTGAACTGGGACTAGCTAGCCCAGAATGGTGAATTAGTCCCAGTAGGGATTTTTTCAAAAAAAAAAAGAGTTTTTGATTGGTTTTGATGTGTTTTGGGTTGTATGATGTATTCTTAAGGTGCAAATGTAGAATTTTAGAAATTTTCAATGAAGATATATATGCAAAAATGCAAGCTAACATGAGCTTTTCACTAATGCAATTGTAAAAACCCTAGGATGCAAATAATGCAAAATTTTAATGCAATGCAAGCTTTTTCTCAAGATGTAACTGTAAAAATCAAAAGATTAACAAGTGGTCTACGGTCGGGTTCACAAAAATGAACCACAAAAAATGGATATGCTAAGAAGGGAAAGAGGATTCCTCTTACTAGACCCCTAGGGTTTTTCACCTAAGGAGCACTTGGTTTAGGAATGACACTCTTTCCACTTTGGTGATTGCATTGAAAGGAAGGGTGGGGATAAATAGGGTTGTGTTGTGTGTGTTAAAGTGTGGCTAAATGTTGAAATAAAATGAAACTAAACTAACTATGGAATGTAAAGTAATGTTAATCTAAACTACATGTAATGTATATTAAATGACCTAAATGCATGCAAACTAGAAAGAAACTAGAAATAACATAAGTGGTGCACCTGGGTATTGAAATTTGTAGATGAGGAGCTCTGGAATGTTCTGGAATCTGCTGGAAATCTTCACAGGGACACTTATGTCAGAATGGGCAACCTATTCCTTCTACCAGGAAAATATGTCGGAGTGGGTTTTTGCCAAAAGGGTGTCCAAATCCATAAAAATTCCCAAAAGATAGATTTACAGGGACTAGGTCACCATTGTTGGTGACTTAGTCCACTTTTGAATTTTTGAGAATCTGGAAGTGGAGATTGGAGCCCTCAATCTGCACTTTGGTTCCTGATAGGTGTCTGGTTCAGATTTTGCAGAAAATGGGTCGAAAGAGGTCTCCAAGCTTCAACTAGGGTTTTGATGACTTGACAACACCTTTCTAACACCTTTCTCCTTGACAAACCTGCATATAAAAACCTACAAAACACACATGCAAAGAGGATACAAAGGGTTAGGGTTAGAGAATAGGGGTTTGCCTTAGTCAAACCCCTTTGATGGTAACTAAACCCAAATGAGAAATAAAGAAAGGAAGGATGATTGAATGAAAAAGCAATGTAAACACTCACCAAACCTTTAGTTGTTGAATTTTGCAACATGCAAGAATCAACTCTAATGGAGGTTTCTTGAGATGCCTTTGTGCTTGATTTCTTGCTTGGGAAGCTTGAGTGTAAGAGTGCTTGTGAAGAGATGCAAAAATGAGCTTAGGAGAGAGAGAAATAAAGGTGAAAACCCTTATTTATACTACAGATGCCCTAATTTCCTGAAAATGCAACATGATAGGCCGACACTAGGGTTTTGGAGGCAAATTCTCATTAGGTTTTTGTCTTAAATTTGAAATTTATGCCAAAAGGGACTAGGTCGCCCAAGGTGGTGACCTAGTCCACTTGGACAATTTCAAGTGGTGGTCAGGAATAAAATGATGTTTATTAGTCTTGCCTCCTGAAACTCTCTTAAGTTGGGCCTAAAAGTACATTAAGGGGACAAATTAACATAAGAAAAGGGTTAATTGGTTGATGATAAGCCTAGGAAGATGTTAAAATTCCTTAAACACTTTACAACACCTTGACACAAGGCTTGAAAAGGGGTTAAAGGGGGTTATTTAGGTGAATTGTGTTGAAATGTTCTTAGAAAAGTGGGAATATGTATTACAACACTTCACAACACCTTAGTAAAAAATCGTTAGATTTTTGTTGATTTGCAAGCATTCAAGACTGAATCAAGGCAAAACAAGGCTACATTCGAAGGGAAAAGGCCAAAATGAGTGAAAAAGTGTCAAAGACAACACTTTTTGGTGACACACCAATTGAATATATACAAAGTATTGAGAGATAATATTCCTTTCTCGTTGGTCACAATTCTTGACCTTTTTTCTATCTTCCAATAATTCCAGTACCTTTTTCCTTGTGGTCATGACTTACTAAGAATTCATTGATTCTTCCAAATTGAAGATATATTCATGATTTTTGTTGGTTGGGGTACTTAATCGAGTCATTCCACTCTCTTCCTTCCCCCCTTAGTGTTTCCACAACATTTGATCTACTCAAAGTTGAACTTCTAGCATACACTTGCTTCTTTGAAAAGATTTGTCAGTCCTTGTTGTTGGCTTTCCATTATCTTTTTCTTGCCTCAATGTCATGCTTTGAATATAATTTTTCTCATAGTTATATTCATCATTGATTTCGAATCTCGTAGATTCAACAATTGGATCATCATAATAGGAGATCTAATGGCTAATCAACAACTTTACAAGTTAAGAGACACTCTAATACTCTAATTCTTTTTTCAATATTCTTTTTGTGGAAAAATGTCCATACCCACAAAGCCTTGTTGGTTGATGCACCTTTCAACTTAGAACGTTGTTTTTTCTTACAACCAATATCGATTCGACACATAGTGCCATATTGTATTCCATTTTATTTTAGAATTTATAAATATATGTTGATTTTTGTAGACATGTTGGTGAGTTCATCTTAGACTCTAACCTAGCTATGTATTATCCAACCCCTTTTCGGGTCAATAAAATTTACCTTTTCAGGTTTATTTCCTACAATCATATTTTCAAGTGACTTGCCCCACTTCTAAGTAACTTCATAACCTTTAGAGATACCAGAGTTGTTTGGTTTCTTTCTCTCGTATTAATCAAAACTCCAAATTGATCTCATCGATGTTGGTTGGTGGAACCATGTCCACTTCATTGATTACTTCATTTCTGACCATTTCAATCTTTTCCTTTTTTCCTAAGTACTAACTCTTTTCTTGCAAGATCCTATCCTAACACAAGAATTAGATTTATGTCAAGAGTTCTCCAACCCTGTGGATACCTCCTTTGTTGACTCTTTACTCATAGATTCATAGTGTTTTTACTAAATCCAAGAATTCTTGAATCTTTTCAACTATAAGTTGCTACTAATGAGGGGGTTATCTCATTTCTTCCCATTCTTCCTACTAACCTAATTGCATAATATTCCGCAATACAAGGGAATATAACAATAAGTTGTTGGTTTAGGAGTTTCCACTCTAGGGATGACTCTTCTATGGTCCCAACTTAAATTAAGTTCCTAGGAATCTCATCTTCTTTTCTCTCTTCCTTGAGTTCTTTTCTCTTGTCGTTGTGGCACAAGAACTTTTCAACCATTATCTTTTGATAAGGTTTTACGCATTTTTTGCGTAATGAGCTCATAGGTTTCAGTGTTGAACGTAGTAGCTATGATACCACATGTAACATACTAACCCTTCATTGAAAAAAAATATAAGTTTTCACCTTACGAGTAGATAAACTAAGTGACAAGCCATTGCAATAAAAAAATATTTTCTTTGTTGAGAATTTACAAACAATATGCATTACATAATTCAACAAGGATTCCATTTCATTTCAATAATTTCATAAGTTACAACGATACAAGAATGAAAACATATACATACATAGCTCAATGAGCTTTGGAACAAATAGTTGTAAGACAGTCCAAGATCCTTCATTTCAAATCTTGGTTCTTTTGTCATCTTTTATGGAGGATAAACATCACTCAAGTGCTTTTCTGCCAATCACGGACTCATAATGTGGTCCCCGCACATCTATCATTCGATAGATGGCCATTCCCTTTGACAAAGATATTGGTAGAGTAAGTAAATAACGAAAACCAACTGAGTATAGTGTTGTGTCCTACAGAACTAGAACTTTTTAATCCCATAATCTTGAACTAGCATGTAATACTAGATCATGGTGAACTGACAATGGAGCCAAAGGTCGTCACTACTTTGGCCAAAGTATTCTCAATGATAATCCAAAGGAAGGTCATCTATCACATACACTACCCAAGGTCATTTTGACTTAAGGTCATCTTAAACTATGCATAGGTATTTCCTTCAATGGATGATCTATCACCCTAGAGATAACCTATCACCATTTTACATACTTGGAATAAACCTACTTAAAAAGTAAGTACACAAGCTAGGTATTTCCTTCAATGGATGATCTATCATCACAAAGATAACCTATCATCTTTTTACATACTTGGAATAAATCTACTTAATCAAAGTAAATAGAACAGTTCCCTCCCATACTGGATGAAAAATCCTAGGAGTAAACACAAGCCATTATAGTTAAATCAATAACCTAGCTAAGAGTAACTCATATGTCACTCATGTTTAATCATATCTAGTATGTAATACCTATGATAAACATGAACCTCCTATTATGGAGTACATACAAGCACATCATAAAAACAATATAAAAGCTTCTATTTCCTTTCCAAAGACATTCTATATTTCCCAAAAGCAAGTACTCATAAAAGACAATTGAAGCAATCATGGAGAACAATCTTTCATAAATTAAATAAATAAAGAAGGATATCCTCATGTATGTTATCGCTTGTCCAATCAATTGATAGCAATGCATTCTCTCCCAAACAACAACAAGCTTGATAATAGCTTCTCAAGAAATATCACAATGAACTTCTAACTCTCAATTTGATAGAGTACTTCACTCAAACAACAACTCTTTCTCTCAATATGGTAGAATTCTCTCTCACACACACAAGTAAAAATGGAAATAAACTAATAATAATGTAGCATAAAGGCTTGCAAGAAGATTTCAGAGTAAAAATACTAGCAAGTATAATGCATCCTCTCAAATGAAATGGCTCTGCTATTTATACAACAGCATGGGGTTGCACATCCCATAGTTTAGGCATGGATATGGACAGAAAACACCATGCAAAACTACACATATATCATAAGGTAAAGGTGGCAACTATGTGAGCTCATACTCAGCAAAATATCAACAAATTGACCTTGCTAGATTGACAGCAAGTAGAGACTTATTCAAATCTGCTCATGGACAATTCAAATTATCTCCAACAATAGATATCTATAGCAAATGGGTTTCCAAAGGTGGTGCCAAAGCTTCCATACTGCTCTCAATGTTGGCACGATTTCTATGCAATTAGAAACAATCAATTACCAATTTGCAATGCCATGCATTCATTGACAATCTAGAGATGAATCAATTAATATATTTATTCTCTTTGACAAATTCGTCGAATATTTTTCATGTTTCTACAAATGTTGGTTCAAGTATAAAAACATGGTAGTTTAAGTTTACCAAGTCAAGATAATTTTTTCCATAGGTGTTGACTAAGTCTATGTCATGCATTGACATAAGGCAAAGCTTTAAATGAAATATATGTATTCCATAAAGTGTGACAGTAAGAGTAAAACTCGACCTCTCAAGATACAGTCATAAGCAACTTATATTCGGTCTCTATGATGGTTAACGATAGTCAACTTCCAATATGACTTAAGTGTTTCCCTTTATTCATAGTTAAAACAACACTTTACAGTTACCTATACCTCCTTACATAGTGCACAACCCTTCTACATTTCTTGCATAGCTTATAGAATATGCTAAGTTTGGATATTCATTTATGGTGCGGCTTAAAGTCATAGGTTAGCAATCACTATTGTGCCATATTTCACTTGAATCCACCAAAGCATTTACTTAGGTGTGTCAACCTTTATTCTTTACTTGATATGCATATAATATAGCCTTCAAATACTTGCCTATCTCAAGTGATTCGACCTATGCCTTTATATATAATATTTTCTTAAAGCGTTACATATAGTTATAAATATATACATTTCTATATGTACATATATCATATTTATATGTATATCAATGAGTAGCAGAAAAGTTATCTCTCATATATATGTATATGTATATATATAAATATCTATATATTTATATCCATAGGTCAATCAAGTATGTATTTATTTGATATACGGATGAACACAAATGAGTGAATATTCTCATAACAATAATAATATATTTTCATACATATATACACTCCTCTATACAAGCATAAATGCTCATGTATATATATATATATATATATATATATAATACTCATATTGTACAAAGCCATAACCCATTCGATAATCGAATGATTATGTTAGAGAAATATTTATTAAACATTTCTTCATATATATGCAAGATAATAATATTATACATAATATTGATTGTATATATATACACACACATATTCCTCTATGCTCATGTATACATACGTATACACGTATTTATGTATAAGATTATATATATATATATATGTGTGTATATACATATATATACATGTATATGTATACATATACATATATATACATGTATATGTATACATATACATATATATATATATATATATATATATATATACATATATGCATGTATATACATATACATGTATATATATGTATATATGTGTGTAGACATCCAAATTTGATCACTCTCATATGATCAAAATTGTTTACTTTATTCATCTATTTCATTAATAGTGATTAAATAATTTATTTAATCATTATTTATTTTTCTACCTAGGGTTCCTAAAGTATCTAATTAAATAAATTAAATACTTTACCTTACCCCTTTGTTTTCTCTAAATTAAATAAACATGACAAATTATTTAATTTAGTCATTTAATCCATTTGAATTAAAATCAATTTTTAATTCTCCTTTTTCTCTCTCCTTGTCACATTCTCCATAACCCTCTTCTAATCTAGATTAAATTAATTAATCTATGATTAGGATGTGCACCACTTAATCTTGATTAAGTGTCACATCCTCCATAATCTCCCACTTGCCTCTAATCCATCATTAATTAGCTTAATCAGGTGTTTGCACAACCTTAATCAGAATCATTAGCTACTTTTGGCTTACCTTTTTTGGTCAACCTTCCCACTTACCATTTTTAGCCTGGACTCCCTTCCCCATGTGAATTTTTAATTCACATTTATTTGCCCAAAAATCCTCTCTTCCCCATGTGAATTTTTAATTCATTTTTGTCCTTCCAAGGTCTTTCCCATCCCCATGCAAGATTCTAGAAGCCTTGCCTTGTCACTTCACATGTGCCAAGGGCTTCTAGAACCTTGGACTTGTCACATCTCCCACATGTGACAAATCTCCAGCTTTTTGAAGATCTCCTTTTATCCAATGAATCTTCTATTAATTGTTAATTTACATTTATTCTTCCCACACATTTCCCCTTTTCCCATGGAGATTTTTGAGGAATTCTAAAATTCCTCAAAAGTCTCTTTCATCCTCATTTGGGGATAAGAAGTTCCTTTTTGAGGAAATCTTCTCATCCCCCAAGGTACCTCAAAGGTACTTGTCCTTCATCCACTTCATGTCCTTCCCTTCCACCTCTTGTCCTTCTCTTCCACCTCATTTCCACATCACTCCACCCTCTACATGTCACCTTCCACATGTCAAGATGTGAGGGCTTGTGAGTCCTCAACTCACCATAGCCCTTCATCTTGATCTTGGTTGGATCAATCCCAACCGTTGAATTCTCTAGAGAATTCAATTTGGCCTATAAATACCCCTTCAATTCCTTCATTTTGGAGGATCAAGTCTTTTGCAAATAAACTCTTGCAAAATTGCCATTCAATCTCTCATCTATTTTAGCATCCATATTGCATCAATTCATCTTGCATCCACTTCATTTTCATTGCCATCCAAGGAGCACACAAGACTTCAACATCAAGGGCCAACCAAGGAAGCAACAACATGAAGGTATAACAGCAATTTACTTGTTCATCTTGCTTTCATATTGTTCATTTTCTTAGGCTAATCATTGAGGTGCCCTATTACCTTGTTGTTTCTCTTTATTGCACTATTAGTTTTATCTAATCTCTCACACTTTAGGAAGCAGCATTTTATTAGGATCACATTTCTAGCACGCCCGGTGGGACCCACAAAGGGGTCTCTCTCTTTCACGTTTTTTGTTGTTTGCTTGTTGCAGATTCAGGTCGCAGAGGGGCGAACTTGCCCTCCCGGATGCCGCAGAGGGGCGACCTTGCCCTCTGTTTCTGACTGTTTTCTGCAGAGGGGCGACCTTGCCCTTTTAGGCTAATTCTGACTGTTTTCTGCAGAGGGGCGACCCTGCCCTTTTAGGCTACTTTCTGACTGTTTTCTGCAGAGGGGCAACCCTGCCCTTTTAGGCTATTTCTGACTGTTTTCTGCAGAGGGGCGACCCTGCCCTTTTAAGCTATTTCTGACTATTTTCTGCAGAGGGGCGACCCTGCCCTTTTAGGCTACTTTTGACTGTTTTCTGCAAAGGGGCGACCTTGCCCTTAGAGGCTGTTTTTTGACTATTTTCTACAGAGGGGCGACCCTGCCCTTTTAGGCTACTTTTGACTATTTTTTGTAGAAGGGCGACCCTGCCCTTTTAGGTTACTGATTGACTATTTTCTGCAGAGGGGCGAATCCGCCCTTAACAACACATTCGGGAAGTCAGATTTGCTGCACATCACAAAGAAGGGAGAAGATAAACAACTAACATTTCCTTGCAGGACCTTCCTTTTTATTCTGATTTTTAAAAGTCTTTCCTTGCTACTTTATCTAGGTACTTAGTATAAGTAGGGGAAAGTAATATTTGTTGTTTGTTGTGTCTGTTTTACTTATTTTACCCTAAGGGGGCATTAGTTTGTTTTCACCTTCCTCCTTTGCACGTTTTCCGGATCCGAAGGAGGTAGTTGGAAACAATTAGTGTCATCTTCTTAGCGGGACCTGCTTGGGGATTTCATCACCCCAAGGGACGATCCCAACCACGCGTACCGGCAGGGTATATAAAGGGGGGAGAGCCAAAGCTGTACCTCAATCCAGTTATGTCGTAATTGGCGAAACGTCGAAGCTAGGGTGATACCTAGCTAGACGTGAAGAGTTGGTCTGAGCCTTTCAGTATCTCGCTGGGGCTCCCGACTCATGTTTGTGACGGACTGGTGTTCATGGTTGTGCCTCACGTACCAAGTGTATATCGAGGACTCCCTATAAACCTTGTTCATCCTAGAGTAAGACCTTTGCCGGCCATACCCGTTAAAACATTAATCATAGGATTGTGCTTGTCCAAAGTGTCTTTTTGTGAAGAACCAGTAAATTTTGGTAAGTCAAGTTGTCATTAAACCATTTTAAGTCCTTGCCAAAATCCCTTATACAAACCAAGTTCAAGTTTTCACTGCAGAGGGGCGACCTTGCCCCCTGTTTTCAGCCATTTTCTGCAGAGGGGCGACCTTGCCCTCTGTTTCAGCCATTTTCCGCAGAGGGGCGACCTTGCCCTCTGTTTCAGCCATTTTCTGCAGAGGGGCGACCTTGCCCTCTGTTTCAACCATTTTCCGCAGAAGTGTGAATACGCCCCCTGAACAGACAGTTTCACTTGTTTGATCATTTTGAATCTCCATTTGAATCCTCGAAACCTCCATTTGACCAATTCAAACACCCATTTGATCATTCCAAACCTCCATTTAACCCCTCCAAAAACGTCCATTTACCACATTCGCATTGACCATTCCACCATTTGGAACATCCGCCTTATCACAAGACCTAAACATCTTCAACAACATATCTCCCCTTTGTGTCCACCATTAAAACCTTGTTTTAGGAGTTATTCTCCCAAATTGACCAAGGCGTCAAATTGATCGTTATCCTACATAATCAATCTTTGTCTTCAACCTAATCAATCCGCTCCTATCTTGAAACGGATTTGTGTTGTAAGTCAACATCATTGGCCCAAATCAATCCCCTTCCATCTCAAGGTGGATTAGGCGTCATAATCATTGATTTAATCCGATCAACCAATGTTACAAGTCACCTAGGGTGATCTCCAAATCAGGTTTTAGGATCCCTTTCATCATCCAATCATCAATCCAAATCATCATTTAATCCAATCACCACCCAATCACCAAATCCAATCATCATCCAACTATCAAGTGATACATCACCACTTGGTCCAATCCAATCGTCAAGTGATACGTCATCACTTGACCCAAATCAAATCCAATCATCATCCAATCTCATCAAGTTGATACATCATTATCCAAGCATCAATAGTGATACATCATCAAGCCAACATCAATCATCATCATTGTCTAAGTCATCATCTAGAAGTTGAATCTTGAAACTACTTGGTCATTTTGCACGTTCATGCCCGTTCAAACCCGCTCACAAACAAAAAAGCAAATGGCAGACCAACAAACACAAGGTTCCCAACCAAATGCCCCTCAAGATCCTAATAACATTCCACATGATCCCCATAATGGCATTTCATCCCAATCAAACACTGACATCCAGAATACCACACCGCCTAGTGACGAAAACATGGTCAATCAACCTGAAGTCACTGTGGACGAATATCTTAGTAATCCTGCCAATGTCCAAATGATGGATTGCCTCCTAAACGAATGTGGGGATAAGACCCTTGCCACCTTACTCATGAAGGGAGTCAAACCACCATCCGGTTTCAATACATCACAATATGGCCTTCCCCCATTTGTCGACCCGCAAACCTCACAAAATGTTCCAGAAAGCTCCTATGTTCCTGAGGGTGCACCCACTGAAAATTGGTACCACCCCGAACTTGGAAATGTTGTCATCCATCAAGTCCAAGAATATCCTCGCCTTCCAACCACAACATCTACTACTCCACCACCTAATCCTAATGACCCCCACATCTATGGCATGCCGTCATACATCCCATTTGCTCCGCCACCTCCTCCCCCATATTCTAATATTGGGGGCACACCTCCACTTACCAACATACTACCGCCTGCATTTCAACAACCTCCAAATAACCCACACCAGTCCACCACACCACCAACACCACCATAATATGTTGCTACTACAATAGCTTCATCTCAACACTTACATCAACAACATCCGCAACATCCTTCCGTTCTCACACAACCACCACATCAAGTGGTGCAACATACATCTCAACAACAACAACACATCCCACCTAACCCATCACAACAACAACAATACATCCCACCTAACCCATCTCGACAACAATAATACATCCCATCTCACCCGCCTCAACAATAACAAGTCTTACCTCATCCACCTCATCAACAACAACAACAACCTCCACAACAACATGTGCCCATCCCTAGGCAAACACACCATAACCCGCTCACCAAATACCTTTATCATCCCTCTAGCACATACACTATTCCATCCCATACAAACCCTCTTCAGAATGTGCAAAACCAAACACGAACCCAAGCGCCACCTTATGCCAACCCTACACAACCTCAACACAATCCCCATCAACAAACGTTAAACCCATATGCCATGCAACAAACCACCATTGCACAACAAAACCAATCCTACCCACCCTATTTTCAACAACAACTAGCTCACCAACATGGGGCACCTTACACTCCCTATTATCAACAAACATCATCACACCAACAAAGAGGCCCTACCACCACACATTATCAAAATACTATGCAACAACAGGCCCCCTCTCTTGTGTCTTACTATCAACAACAAGTGGCTCCCACTCAACACAACCAATCATCCCACCATCAACCTTCTTACAATCAACCAATACATTCATATCCGAATCAGCCCCTTTATGATCCAACAATGGGAGGGCCACCCCCATCATACCCACAATATTATCCATACACTCAATCCACTTTGACTCCTATCAACAAAGACTTGGAAGAAGTAAAAGCCGCATTAAAGGACTTACAAGCTGGAACGGGAAAACAATCCTTCAAGTTTGAAGACATATGCCCTTATCCATTTGATCCCTCCATTTCCTTGATTCCTTTTCCTAAACATTTCGAGATACCCAAATTTGACAAATACAAAGGAACCAAGGATCCTAGAGCTCACCTTCAAGAATTTTACGCTCATTGCCAAGAAGTCATGCACAATGACAATTACCTCATCCGACTTTTCCCTAAAAGCCTGCAAGGGGTCGCCCTCAACTGGTTTATGGGTCTGGAAAAGGGATCTATCAAGACCTTCGCACAGCTATCTGAACAGTTTGTCACACACTTCTCTTTTAACTTAGAGAAAGATATTGACACACTTGATCTCCTCAAAGAAAAACAACGTGATGGAGAGACCTTTGCAAGCTACTTGCAAAGATGGCGTGCCTTGGCTAGCAGGATGAAATCCCCACCAACAGAAAAAGACATGGTAACATTGTTTATCTAATCTCTCACACTTTAGGAAGCAGCATTTTATTAGGATCACAATATGTATATGTATACATAAGATTGTATAATTAAGCACATTCATATTTAATATGTTCATACATATATCAAGTTATCATATTCTCATTGATACACATATTCGTTAAGTGTGTATATATATATATATATATATATATATATATATATATATTCACATATATATAATTGATTCCTCGTGTGAGTATGTTTGTAGGTATTTCTAATTACACATACATGCATATGATTACGCTCTCATGCATGGATCAATGTATAAATATATTCATACACATATATATTTTAACATAAATATGTATTGACAGGAAGCTCAAAGGTCTATAAACTTCAAACACATATATTCTTATTCCCATTAACATGCCTATTCAACAAGTGCATACATATACACACAAACATATATACATATCGTTGTTTCCTCGTGTATGTATTACTATGAGTATTTCTACTTACATACATGTGCATTTTCTAATGCTATCATAAACGGGTCCATGTATGTATATATATATATATATATATATATATATATATGCCCATATAAATGCTACAATTTACGTTTATAAAAAATGATGTAAAGGTAACCATTCATAAAGCCAAAAGACTCAACCCAAAGCACAATAAACACAATAACATAAGGAAGGAATCACAAGTTCCAAATAGATAAACAACATTCAAGCATGCATTCAATAGTAATGAAGACCCTTACTAATGTAGACACATTACGCTAAGGATGACTTACCACTTACCAACTCAATGAATCAACTCAATTATTCTACTGTGGTGTGTGTATGCTCAGATAGTTTTTGTTACTGTTTGCACGACCAAGATCTTCTCTTGAGTGATACTTCCCCTCCACCTAGAGGAATGAACATTTACCCACAACCACTAACACGTGCTCACGACAGTCAGTTGTTCACAAAATATGTATTTCACATAATATATCTCCATAGTTAGAATATTAATTCAATAACCATCCATTTCACACATATGCATTTCTTCATTAAATGAAATAGTGTTCCTTTTTAATGCATTGATAACAAAGTGCAAGTGCATTTTATTCACGATCAAAATATAAATTACATTCACATTTACCCTATATAGTAATAGTAAATAGTAATTACATAATTGGGGTGTAACATATATAATGGGATATGTTGTTGAGGAGTAATTCTAGTTACCAGTTAATAATTTCTAGTAGTTATTGATCATTATTAGTTTTTTCCTTGTTATCGGTTGTAAACAATAGATATGTATTGTTGAATGAGAAATCTTTAGTCTATTCTCGTCAGATTGTATGTAAGAGTTCAGAGGTTTTATTCAATAAAGGAGCTAGTTCAATATCATGATTTGTTGATTAAGTAGTAAGTGCTTGAAATTTATATGGAAGCAACAAATCGAGCAAGGGCCACTTGAGGTACTGCTATCCACCCTCTTTCCTGTTATTACATTAATTATGCATTGTTAAATTTAGTTGAGATAGTTTATAGTTACATGCATGTGGAATTCATGAATGTGATTTCCTAGTTGATTGGAATTATGTATCTTACTGTTTGTTCATCCTCTAGAGAAATTAGTTATAGTTCAATTTTAGGAGTTAAATAGTTACAACCTTGAGTGATCGGTACCTATAGCATAAGGTAGCAACTTATATCTATTTCCCTTGTTTTACAAATTAGCATTTTATTTCATTTTCCAGCTTGTGCAGGTTTCTATACATGTGTAAGTACTATACTCCATTGATATAAGGCATGCTTTGAATCCATGAATGCATATACAGTTCCAACACTTTCAAAAGCTTACAAGCCCATGTGGTTGATAATTAAATGAAGCCTCTCATGTGAAAGATGAATTATTTAGTTAGGTTTCCATCCTCTAAGTTGTGTGTCCACCTAGTAGCACCAAGATAATCAAACATTAGAGAGGCCCTACAATGCTCATTAAAAAAATTAATATACCATTACCTAATTATTTTTTGTTATCCATCAAATCATAGAGGATATAGGAGTTTAGCCAAATGTTGTAGTTGTAGACACTTAAAATTGTCCTGAGCTTATGACACCATTTTTTGATTAATTTCTCATTTAATTCTTCATCTAAATCTAATTCTTTGTTTAACCATAATTCCTCGTCCAACCCTTAATCCAATTTCACCCTCTTTTCATGCACACATAATTAAAAAATTTATTATTTAATTATACTAATATTTCCCATTTCATTAATCCATCCGATTAAATAATTATTACTTAATTATTTAATTATTAACATTGTCTTTGATTAAATAAATACTTTTTTTAATTTAATCTCACTAATCTAATAATTGTTTAAATTTAATTAATTATCCATGGTTTTCAAAATAAATGATTTTTAATTTTCAAAAAATGGACTCTTACATTTCTCCATGGTTTTCGAAAAATGAACTCTTACACACCTTCACTAGTTTTGAAATTTAAACTCTTCCAAATTGCCACTAATTTGGCTGATTTTCTTCCACCCACTAATTTTGCCTCCATTCCACAAATTTCTCCAATCACGTGGCACTAATTTTGAATTTGGGAATGAGCTTGAGTTTCCCATGAAATTTGTCTCATTCAATCTCAGCCCTTCATTTCTCTACTCAATCTCATCCGTCCATTTCACCATCTTCTCATCTATAAATTTGGGCTTTGAGCTCTTCATTTCTCTAACCACCACCATCTTCAATCTTTTGCTATCCCCATTTTCATCTTAAGCCTTTTACTTTGTGCACTTTAAAACTGATAGCAACATATCGTAAATATTCAAAAGCGAAGGAGAGAACAACAATGAAGATCAACCAATGAAGGTATAAATTTTAGAAAATGTGCCTCAATTTATTGGCTTGGACCTCTGTTAAAGGCTTGACGAATTTATGCCTTTATCGCTATACTGCGGAGTCTTCATGTGGTCATCTTGGTCTCTGGTTGCCGAGACTTTTTTTGGTCGACATGACTCCAACGAGTGTTACAGCGATGGGCTGACGGGCTTGGAGTTGGCAGAATGTTATGTCGGTTTGCCTCAAATTCATCGGTGAAACATTCTCATATTGGTGGGAGACAATGCATTGTCTCACCGATGTGTTGGTGTAGTTACCTCACCTTCATTGCCGGAACAGACGCTTATCGGTGGGAGGCAATGCAGTGCCTCACCAATATGTCGACACCTGCATCTATGACTGCGATGGTTTTTAATCCAGCAGTGCTCGTTCTATTCTGCGCCCTTTTGAGGCAAGTACCGACGAGACTTTGTGAGTCGGGCGGAATTGCCTGAGCGGTTGATGCGTGGTAGTTTGGTCAGTGATGATCGCTTGTCTCGTACCTCGCATGGTGGGTCTTGAGTTATTACTGTAGGGTGTTGCCGGCTCTAGACACATGTCAATGTTTCAGAGAAATTTATTGGAATATTGCAGATGCAGTTTTAGATTCCCCGAAAGAGAACTAGCAGCGTACACGTGTCATGGTGGGCCCCATCTATGAAAATGATTGGAGTTAGTGGTTTACCGCCATACCTCGGAGTTTGAAGGTATGGTTAGTGGTAGCGCGATATTTGGAGCCCGGGGTAGTTGATCGATCCTTTTTTAGTCAAGCGGTGGACGAATGGAATATCGACATGTGACATGTTTTCATTGGTTGTTTTTGCATCGTTGTTAGAAAACAACATTTATTGGCCGAAAGCTTGATTGGTGAAAAGTGATTTATCATGCATTTAGTATGAGATTATTTTGGCGGATGTTAGAGCTCGATTTAGGTAATTTTTAGGCAAACAAAATTAATTGTTGGGGGCGGCTCGATGCACGATTGCAGGGCGATCTGATTTGAGATCGATTTGGCATGTTGGTGAATGATGTAAATTAAATGCACCCTAATTGGTTGTTGAATATGAGAGCTTTGTAACAGTGAGAAGGTGGTCGGTCTGTTGCTGTGAGCTAATATCAAAGAGAGAGAAATTCATTAACTTTGTATGTAAGATTTTACTGTAATACAAAGTGATTTGCTCTTGGTCTGGTGGGTTTTTTTCCCGTAAGGGTTTTCCCACATAAATTTGGTGTTATCTTTGTGTATGTGTTTTTCTAGTTTCCTGTTATGCTGTGTTTGTTCATCTTAGAAGTTTAAAAGTTAGTTTTTTGCACTTCTCCTTTGTGGTTTTAGCATTAGGAAAGCGTGTTCCGCACCTCTTCTTTTCCTTTCAATAAAGGTATATTTTTTTTTGTTTGTTTGCATTCAATTTCCTTTATGCTTATTTGTGCTTCATTGTTTTAGATCTGATTTTATAAGCTTAATTTTAATGGTTTGGTGGTTGCCTTCAAGGATTTAAGCTTCACCAATCAAATTTTTCAGATCCATACAGTAGTTGCAACTACATTGGTAGACATGTGGAAAATGTGGAATTTTAAATAGGCATCCTTTTAGGATTCAAAATTACTCTAGGTAGGGCAATGCTCATTGAAAATTTTAATATACTACAACTTAATTAGTTTTGTTTGTATCCGTTAAAGCATTAAGAATGGAGGAATTGCGTTAGATGTTATAGTTGTAACTATCTTGATAGAAACATGTATGTAAAATATGGAAGCATATGCAAGGCATGTATATCATTTGACAAAATTCTTTAAAGAAATGCTATCTCACAAAATGTCATGATTGTAAGATATGCACATAGGGAGTTTTTCTGTTGAAAATTCTTTACAAACTTTCAAGAAAAAATAATTGGCAAGTGAAAAACCAACTTTCTCAATATAGATTTAACACTACACATATTAATCAATTACTCTTTGAAATCAATATATCAACTTATTATTATTTTATTATCCATCAAAGCACAAAGGATAGAGTAATTTTGTCATACGTTGTAGTTGCAACTATCCTAATAGACATGTATGTAAATTTAGAAGCATAGACATGACATAGTTTATTTGAAAAAATGCCTCAAAGAAATATTATCTCCGTGGAATGTCATGCTTGTTGAATATGCACATAGGAATCTTTTGTTGAAAAGAATTTACAAACTTTCAAGTGAATGTAATTGGCAAGTATAAATCCACTTTTCAAAACATAGGTATAAAGTTATTTTGTTCAAAATAATGTATGGAATTATTAAATGACAAGTTCAAGTATTATCTGGTTATTTGTCTTTCCCTCTTAGCCAATCATTATTATTTACTTTAGTCTTAGACTTAGATTTTACAATTTGTATTAGAATGTTACTCATTTAAAAAAAAAAAAAAAGGTTGTTAGGATGCTTCCCTTCCTTTTATATTACTAGCACATTTTTTAAACAAGAAATTCAATATTAAATATATTATGCATAGTGTGAATGCTAACTTATTGATATTTTCCAAAACATCTACATAATGTCAACCGTTGTGTTTCAAAAGGTTGAGAACAATAATTCATTTTTAAGAAAATAAAATCCCCTTATTTGCAAAGACCTGACTTATTTTTCTATGGACACAATTTTTCTTTGATGTATGTGAGCACTTAATATGTATCTTTTGGTTATTGTAAAACACTTTTATCCCTTTTAGAACCCCGCATTTACCTAATAATAAAAAATCTTCTTTTTTTTACTATTGTATGAAACTTTTTATAATAATAAAAATTGCACACTACAATTCTTTTTATTATTTTCTGCACTCAAATTTTAGATTCTTTTCTATTTTGACTATTTTACCCCATCCTAATATTTCCCCTTTTAATATATTCCTATCCTTTCATTATGACACTCTTACCATTTTGATATTAATCATTTATTTTCCCTCACTATTTAATGAATTTTCCTTCTATGCAAGACCCTTATACCCTTTCTTCCAATCACTTCAAATCCTTCTTCTCATTAGACGAAATCATTAAATGTTATTCTTATCCACCTCATGTGTGTGTAACCCTCTTCTTCCCCTTAAATCTCAAATTTTATGATTTATCTTCACTTGGAATGACCACCCTTAGATGGCCACATTTTCCCTTTGATTTTCATCAAGAAATGAGCCTTTTTAGACAAGGGAACAAGTAAATACCTTTCATTGGAAAGGTGGTGTAGACATCCAAATTTGACCACTTCCATATGGTCATAATCCCATCATTTATTCATTTAATCCATCTATATTAGTTAAATGACATATTTAATTAATATTATCCCATTTCCCTAAGGTTCCCAAAAGTATTTAATTAAATACTTTATCCTTTACCATTTCTTCTCTAAATTAAATAAATAAATAAATTTATTTAATTTAGTCAATTATCCTCTTCAATTTTAAATTCATTCTTTTTCTCTCCTTGTCCCATCCTCCATAACCCTTTCACTAATCTGGGTTAATTTAATTAATCCTTCATTAAGATGTGAAATCCTTAATTAGAATTAATGTCACATCCTCCATATCTATCAACTTGCCTATAATCATCATTAAACAACCTAATCATTTGTTTGCACAATCCTAATTCTAATCACTTACCTTTTCTGGCATGTCCTTAAGTCAACCTTTCTCGGTACTTACCTTTTTTGGGTTAACCTCTTCCCCATGTGAATTAAAAATTCACACTTATTCCCCCCATGCATTGGTCTTCCCCATGACCTCTCAAAGGTCACATCCAAGTACATGGACAAGACCTCCTTTTGGAAGACATTGTCTTATCCATTGGATTCTCCCAAACAAGTGAATTAAAAATTCACTTTTATTCCTCCAATGCTTTCCCCATTCCCCATGGTGACGAGAGTGGAATTTTTAAAAATCCTCACTTGTCACTTTCAGCCTCATATGGGGCCAAAGAATACCTTTTTGGGGAAATCCTCTCCCATCCCAAGGTACTTGCAAGTACCTCAGGACCACATGGCCTTTTCCACATCACCTGTACCCTTGCCATCTCACCTTGTCCTTTGGACACTTCATCCACCGCATGGCGAGATGTGAGGGACTTGTGAATCCTCAACTCACCATGGCCCTCCATCTTGGCCATGGTGGCTCAATCTTGACCGTTGAATCCTCTAAAGAATTCAAATTCTTCTATAAATACCTCATTTTTCATTTATTAATGATCTTAGAACTTATGAGCTTATGAATCTAGAGAACTCGAGCTAATGATCTTGTGCATTCATTATCATACTTATGTTTTTCAAGCCATTTTTGCCATTTAATGCAACATCTTAGCACTTGTATTTGCATCTTAGTAGCCATTATTACATTCACCCACCTCCATTAATCCTTCAAACACCATCATTGCAAGTTTATCATCCAAGGAGCACACATCAACAATATTATCAAGGGCCAACCAAGGATCAACACGAATAAAGGTGTAATCACTTTGTTGTTATCTTTCTTTATTTATGTTTAACGCAGCCTAATCTTGAGGTGTTGTTGTTTTGTTTTTCTCATTGCATTTACTTAGTTTTTGCGTATTTAGAGTTAAAAATTTCACTGCACACAGTTGGCAACCTATTCTTTGAATATTCTTATCCTCAAAATGAAAATAAAATATAATTTAATGATTTCATTTTGGTAAATAAGTACTACCAATGGGGGTAGTGCCCATAATTTGATGATGTTGGTTTGTGTTCCATGTTAACTTTTTTTACCTCCCCCATAAAATCTATAAATAAGACCTTTCTCTCCCTCGTTTTAACATATGAATGCTAATTTTCTCTCATGTGTATCATATTGAAGCAATTTTCTCTAAAGTGATTATTCTACGTGTCATAAAAATTTAAATTAGTATCATAGTCATCATTCCAAGCTCTACAACACTTTTTAGAGCTCTCTAGACAAGGACACAACCATTATAATCTCAGTGGGTGACTCTTTTCATAAATTTTGCATTATGGGAGCTAGTTTTTCTTTCTAATATCACTAGGTTTTGATTCAATTATTTATGAATCTATATTTCATCTCCCACTAACACCCCCTTCCCATTCCATGAATTTCCCACTCACCTTATTTATATTTATTTTTTAGATCTTGCCCATATTTTCCTAATTCAATGTTTTCCACCTCTTTCTTAATCATTTTCACTCCCATATTGTTGGGAATTAAGGTCTCTCAACCTTTGCAACTTCCTAGCATTAATATTAATTTATTAATGCTTATATTGTAATTTATTGCTCATATTAATTTGTCATCTAATATGACTTGACACGGTGAGTTGTCGGAATATTGGGAGGTGACATGGATGTTGTGGTCCCCATAAGGCAATGTAGGCATCCCACTTTGGGAAGACATTCTTTGACATGTGTCGGCATCTTTGAGGGATTCTATGATGATCTTATGATGGATTCCTATGATAATCTTATGATGCATAAGAGATAATTTCTATGATAGGTTAGACAAGTATCACATGAGTCACTATGTGTTGGAAAAATGTACCACATGGATTTGGATTCCCATCTCTTGTAGCTTGCTCTAGAAGCTATCTTCATGCTTGTATTTCTCTATATATTGGATGCCTTGGAATGGGTTTGTGAGATGGTTTGTTTGCAGGTATCAAAGTGCTATTAGATTTCCTCCAGAAGATTAAGATGTAGTCTCCATGTTAAGGTTGTGAGCCTACAATTGTATTGTAACTCTATTGTTTCAAATTAATACATTGGTTTGATGCTTTGGAGTGTGGGGTCTTTTACTTGTAAGGGTTTTCCCCACATATATCATATTTTCTTCTCTTTTGTCTATCTTTCTTCTATTATTTATGTTTCTCATTCTTGAAATGTTAATTTACATGTCGTTATGCTACTGAGATTTTCCTAGATCTAAAACCACATCAACTTTCCTCTAAGGGTTAATGCATGGGAAATTAAATAGTATCTATTTCCGCTTTAAGGCATAGTAGTATGTGCTTGTATCAAGTTGTTTAAATATAATTTGTTTAATGAAACATAAGATACTGAAGGTGGATACTAGTTCTTGGAAGGCTTTTTGAGTTCGTTCATACCCTTTCGTTTGGTATCAAAGCACAGTTCCAGTTTTGCACATGCTTGCATGTGTATATATATAAGTTTCATGTACTTGCATGTGTGTTGCATGGACTTGCATTCCACTTGCATGTGATTGCATGTGTATGTATGTAAGTTGCATGTATTTGCATGGACTTTCATATCACTTACATGTGCTTACATGGTGATGCATGTGATGTTTGGGGTTCTCAGTATTTTTTGTTATGATTTCTTAGCTTGGTAAGCTTGAGGGAATCTATTTTGAAGGAATTGGTTGATTATTAATCCTTGTTTGATTGGAATTTTTGAAATTGATCTTGCTTTCTATAAATATCAGGCATTGTGAAGGATGGAGAAGATAAATTTTTATGGAGTTGGTCATGTATTTGATATATTATTGATTTGGAGCTCTTGTTTGATAGCTGAATAACTTCAAATGCATGTAGGCTATAGAGTTGATAATTGGATGATCTAGAAGTTTCTAAAATAGCTTATTTCTCTCTTGGATTCATGTACATAATGGTGGTGGAGTTGGCCTATGAATGGGCCTAAAAGTTCCTAGACCTCTACTTTCTAAATGGATGTTTATACTCGTAAGTCTCAGTTTCATGTTGGTTGGATTTGAGGATTTTATGGATTTTCTATATAAAAATCTATGATTATGCATATTCATGATATTCCATTGTTTTGGTCCAACTATTATGGTTGTTTTTAGACTTTTGGGTCTTCCAAATGTTAAGTGGATATGGATTACATGTGTGTTACAAAACATGATGGGTTTGTAGGTCTTACATGATTAATCAAAACTTGTGATTTTGTAGATCTATAGATGAACTATTTTTCAGATTATGTTTCCCTTGGGGTATTTTTGGATGTAAGATAGTTACAAGTTTGCACGTATGCTTCATGCATATTTCGAGTACATTTACAACTTTCTCGTTGAGGAAATGATGATTTGATGGTGGTTGTGAAGTTGGTACATTTTATATTTTATAAGCTTCTTGACAACATATTCCTTTGAAGGTTTTACAATTTTTAACATGTTCTAAAAGCTATGGGTTTGTGTAGATATAGAGTAATCATATGTTCATATGAAATATGTGTGATATATTATTCTAGATGTATAAGTGATTTTAGATTTACATGGAGATTTTTTTTAATAGGTTTTACATGTTAACAAAAAATTGTGGTTTGTAGATTTATGGAAAATATTGTGTCTAGACTCTTAGAGCTTTCTCGATGAGAACAATTGCAGATTTACAAGAATTCTTGATTAGTTCCTTGAATATGGTTCTCAATTGTGGATTTTTTTGGAAAATTGGGTCTATTGATGATCTTGTGTTTGAGTCTTGAAATCTACATGTTATCTTCTTTGTTACCTCAATTTTGCATGTTACTAATGTGATGATGAGTTTACATGCTTCAGTATTTGGGATATACGATTTATGTAGTTTGTGGATTAGCTACCCATTGGCTGCAGTAGGATGACTCAGATGTGGATTGTCTATATTGACATGATTGATTCATTGTTGATGCAAAAATTTCATTAGTTAGCCTTGTCTATGGTCATTTGTGCATTAGTATTTTGCTTTGAGACAAGAGATTAGATGATATTGAGTGCTTGGATAGTTAGTTATGGTATTTTTAGCATGTTGTTTATCTTCTTAGCTTGGAGATTTTGGTTCTACTTATTATTTGGTATTATTGATATCACATTTTCATTATGCTAGAGCCATGAAGAATCTTCATTGAGGAGATAGTTGTCATGATGCTTGGAGAGCTTAATATCACTGTTTAGTGAGAGTTTTAGCAGTGATTGTGGATTCATCACTTGGTGATAGATGATCTTCTTTAGTGTTTCAGATGTTACTAGGAGGAGCTCTTGGATCTTGTTGTTGTAGAAGGGTTCTTTCACTTTTGCATGGACATTATTTGGAGATGGTAATTTTCATGTGAATGGAGATGTTAACATCTTGGTTAGCCATGATGGATTCTTGGATTCTTTTCTTGAGGTGTCATGTTTTATCTATTGACGTGTGATCCTTGTTCAATAGGATGGTTATGTTATTATGCTATGATATAATCTTGATTGCACATTATAGTTTTGGCATGATACAGGTGCATGATATGTTCTTTGGAGCATATGATCTTTTGAGGAGATGTGAGATCATGATGTCATGTTTTGGGTTCTTGATTCCATTCTTGGAGCTTTGACAATGGTCCGGTTAGTTCTCTTGGTATGAGTACCTTGGTCATGTACTTGAGAGCTCATGTGAGTGTAGCATTGCATTAGGAGTTTAGCATGGATTGATTAGATACAAATGCTCATGGATACTTCAAGACTTGGATTAGGTAGTTTTTATGTTACAACAAAAAGTTTGAGGAGCCTTTCACTTGGATATGAACATGATATAATGATGGACTTGAGAGGAGTTTGTTCTTGGATAAAGTCTACGAGACCTGATATATTTTGGAGGAGCAATCTCATTCCTAACTCTTGGTCTACTTGGTAGATAATCATCTGAAAGGTATAACCCATTTTATTTCCAGATGTATTATGATTTATGCTTTGTTTTCTCATAGAGATGGATATTGAGCTATGATTTCTAGTTCTGGAGGGTTTATTTGAGGAGTGTTGAACATGTTTATCTCCTTGGGTATTCGATTTGTTTCATGAGAAGTTTTGGAGATGTTATTGGGCAGTTTTCCTAATATGGGAATGTTTTTAGTTTGATCTTCCTTTTTTTTAGAGAGGCTTACATCCATTTTGGTGACATGTGATATATAATTTATTTTTGATCTAATGAGATTGAATGTTTCAGTGTTTTTGAGGCATCTTTTGGGTTGTGAAGGAGATCTTACTTGTCATAGCTTGGCACTTTGAGGTGTTGGCAGAAGGACATTATTGAGATATGATTTAGAGGTTTTATCTTTGCTTCATGGCTTCTTTCTGGAGGTTCATGATCACATGGTTTAGCATGGTGGACTTGGGAGATTTACGATGACATGTTATCATAGACTATGCAGTGATTGGTGTTGCATGTGTAGAAAATTATGACTGTTCTTTGTTACTAATTGATTTTATTTTTCACACCTTAGTATAAGTGTTGATTGGTAGACTTGATATGTCATGTTAATTTTTTTAGATTTGACATTACCCATGTAGTGGGAATTCCTAGATGTGTGTGTTCTTCATTGACAATTTTAACTCATGGCGCTTGTGATTGCAGTTTATGGGTTGGATATGTTGTTGGCATGATTTTGCTAATGTTTTGGATACCTTTGAGATGTGGTAAATTGGATGGATTAGCATTTTTTGTGGGTGTTATTTTTGATCTCATGGTTTTATCGATTAGATGAGAGCAACCTATTTTTGATTGTTGTTCTAGCTGATGGTTTATCTTGTTCTCTAGAGGATTCTTCGTCTTCAAACTTATGTTTTGGTTACGAGCTTGGAGTTGGTTAAGCTTTTGTTTAGCTCGAGAGCATAGTGGAGTTGCAGCAGTATCTTATAGCCTTTGTTATCACTTGGATTTGATTCTTGTGTTCTTTGGATTGGTGCATATGCATCGTGGCTTATTCCTTTTCTTCCATAGGTGGCATGATTGGAGGATGATAAGAATATTTTTCTTGATATGGTGGACATCTTGGATGTTGTTGCAGGTATCTTGTTAGTGCATGAGAGAATTTTGAAGATTCATTTGGTTTCATGGGTGGTTGTGACCATGTTGTTTGTCCCCTAGCAGTTTATTACCTAATTAAATTGGATCTTGAAAGGTGTTCAACAAGTGGGAGAATTTTAGGAATTAAGGTGTCTCAACCTTTGTAATTTCCTAGCATTAATTTTGTAATTTTTTTTACACAAGGGTATCCCCACGACCCAAACCAACGTCCAAAGGGGCGATCTAAGGTGAGACTAGTCCCCTGTGAGTGGAACACCATTGCTTGCTAGTAGGCCCACCTCTTAAACCTAGCAGTGGAGTCGAACCCAAAACCTATGGAGAATAAACCCACGGTCCAAGCCAACTCCGCTACCTATGTAGGCTCATTAAAATATTAATTCATTAATGCTTATATTGTAATTTCTTGCTCATATTAACTTTTCATCTAATATGACTTGGCATGGTGATTTGTTAGCATATTGGGAGGCGACATGGGATGTGGCATGGATGTTGTGGTCCCCACAAGGAAATATAGTCATCCCACTTTGGAAAGATATTCTTTGACATGTGTTGGCATCTTTGAGGGATTCTATGACGATCTTATGATGGATTCTCATGGAGATCTTATGATGGATTCCTATGATGATCTTATGACGCGTAAGAGCCAAATTCTATTATAGGTTGGACAAGTGTCATTAGATTCAACTATGTGTTAGAAAAATGCACCACATGGATTTGGATGCCCATCTCTTGTAGCTTTCTCTAAAAGCTACCTTCATGCTTGTATTTCTCTATATATTGGATGTCTTGGAGTGGGTTTATGAGATAGTTTGTTTGCAGGTATCGAAGTGCTATCAGATTTCCTCCAAAAGAGAAAGATGTCTCCATGTTAAGGTTGCGAGCCTGGAAGTGTATTGTAACTATATTGTTGCAGATTAATACATTGGTTTAATGCTTTGGAGTGTGGGGTTTTTTACCTGTAAGGGTTTTCCCCACTTATATCATGTTTTCTTCTCTTCAGACTATCTTTCTTCTATTCTTCATGTTTCTCATTCTTGAAATGTTAATTTACATGTCGTTATGTTGTTGAAAATTTCTTCGATCTGAAACTACATCAACTTTCCTCTAAGGGTTAATGCATGGGAAGTTAAATTGTGTTTGTTTCCGCTTTAAGGCATAGTAGTATGTGCTTGTATCAAGTCCTTGAAATCTGATTTGTATAATGAAATATAAGATACTAAAGGTGCATACTAGTTCTTGGAAAGATTTTTGAGTTCGTTCATTCCCTTTACATATTATTCTTCTTCCATTAATTTTTCATTTGATCTTCTCAATTTATCTCCCCATCCCTCCTTGCTTAACCTTGTTTCCTATTCACTATTTCCTTTATCACATCAAGGTTTTGTTATCTATAATTTGAATAGGTTTAATTTTTTAGGGTAGATTTTTTAGAGTATTTTCCATCTCTTTTCCAAGTGGTTTCATGCCTTAAATCCCAAATGGGATTGACTAAGGAAGACTCCCTCATAACCATTTTATCTTGCGAGGTTTCTTAAATATTTTTGTGTTTACAAGCTAAATATAGAAAAAACGGTTAATATAAAAATTTCAAGAGGAAATTGTGATATAAATCATCAAATAAATTTCATTGTCATTTTTATCCCATTTTGATAGAGTGGACTAGGGTGCCCCTAGACTATTTAGCTAGCATGAGAACTATTAGAGGACTAGCTCTCCCCCTTAAGATTTAAATGAATTGTGACCTTGTCCCTAAAAGCTAAAATAATGGCTTTCAATTTTGTTACACTTTGAAAATACCAAATTTGAGATGCTTCATTTTGCATATTTTTCCATATTTTTTATTCATTCAAGCATTATGACAATTTATTTTCATTGTTTCACCTTTGTTTGGTCTAATTGATTGGTGTCCACTTATAAGAACCTTCAACAAATAGTCAATAACCCATGTATAAATGTTCAAGTATTTACCATTCACAAAGACAATGCCACCCCTAAACTAAGTAACTAGCAAGAGAGCTAGGAGGGGAAAAGGGTTGTAAACTTCAAAAATTTGACACAAAGCTTCTAGACATCATTTCAAGCATCTTTCATAACTAGCATGTATCTCTGTGCAGGTTTACTTTTGATCTCTTTTTCATGATTTTCCCTCTCATAATCATGTGTTGAAAGTCTAGGTTTTCTATTTTTAAGATCTTGTTGATTTGATATTCCCAACTCAAACTATGTTTAAACTAGGTTTAATTAGGGTTATTTCACACTTAAATGTTCTTATTGATACTACACATATTAAATAAATATATATTTTTTCT
Source organism: Sequoiadendron giganteum (assembly GCA_007115665.2). NCBI lineage: Eukaryota > Viridiplantae > Streptophyta > Pinopsida > Cupressales > Cupressaceae > Sequoiadendron > Sequoiadendron giganteum. Next base: position 200,827,415 of record CM021102.1, on the reverse strand, counting down.
TTTCTATGTTACACCTCTAATCAACGTATTAATTTGGGATATCTCAAATATCAGGTGGGTAGATTTGTGATGTTCAACATGTTTATATAGAAAGAGAAATATCCATATATACTTAAATCAAATGAGTTCTAAATTCCAACTTAATGAGTAATCAACTGTATTCTTTAAATTCTCAACACTAAAATAAAATTATCTTTTGATAGGATATACAAGTAGCAATATACAAGGGTAATTTTTTACTCTTCTTTTGAATAGCACATATAAATTACATGGTAAAAGCACAAATTTGTGTCATACTTTTGGCCAAATAAATAGTTTCAAGCAAAATTGCTCACCCTAAACAATTTTAGGAAAAATTGTTTTGTCTGAAACCATATGGTCTATATGTGGTGCATATAATTTTGAGAAAAACCGTTGCGCTTGAAACTATAACATACAAAATTCTCCATTGAAAATTTGAAATGCGATTAAGTTTAAGTGTGAGTTTTTGATTGAAAGTGTTTCGAGTGAAACCATTTTGACCAAAAATATCTATGTGGCTACTTAACCTCTCTTTGGGGGTAAATTCAAAACAAATTCAGCTTCAACTCTAAATTTCTCCAACTAGGGGTAATTTCATGAAAATCTAAAGATACGCTTTTGTAGAGCTTAGAGTATAGAATCTTTTTTTTATATTTTGATTTGTTTTATTATGATTTTTTTAAAATTGACTTTATGTAGGATTTTATAATCAAACATGAGCTTGATTAATAATCAACAATGAACATATTACAAGAGAAAAATAGAATGGGTATTTGCATCTAGCAACCTCTACAATGTCCCAATTCAACATCCTCCCTTCATGAGAACTAATTAATAGGGTTTTGAGGTAGCCACCTCTCTAGCATAAGTTTTTTTTTTGTTGTTTTCATATTTTTTAATATAAATGCATTTCTAGAACCCTAAAACACTAGACCAAAATATAACCATCAAAATATAAAATCTAGTCTAAATCTTAGACCTTACTCTAAACCCTAGACCCTGAACTATAATCGCTAAATCCTAAACCCTAAATTTAAGGTTTAGGGTTTTTTGTAATAGTTTGAGGCTAAAAAATAAGAGTCTAGCCTAAAATAATTTAGCTCAAAAACATTAATAATTTGAATGTAGTCATGTCCCTATACTTTATATTCATGAACATAGTTATTTTGAGTGTATGGATTGAACTCAATCATGACACTTCACCTACAAATTTAATGTATCATTAAATATTTATTTAATCTATTGTAAGAAACTACTTAATTAATACTTATGTAATTTAATTATTTCAACGTCTAATAAATAAATTGAAATTTAAAATTAGTTTTAACTTTATTTTCATTGATATAAATTTTAATAATTGATTACAATAGTGTAATGATAAAAAATTTATATGTACATGACATTTTATTTGGTTTCATGTTTATTTTAAGGTTCAATGTCTTAATACACATACATAATGATAAATGATAAGATATTGTATGGGTTTGGGATCATTAACCTAGTTACATTCTCTATTTACACCTATATACATCCATAGAAATTTAACTCTCTTATCCATTTACACACATGCTTTATGCATTTGTCTTATTCACATGTGCATCACACCTACCTATGCACCCACTTCTATTTATTCATTTTTTGCCTAGATGTAGCCAATATTATGTCCTAGGACAAGTATATAAACATGAAAATGACATAATGGTAGCAAACTTGTGGTTTCATAGTTAAAAAAATGGTTGACTAGCCTCCCTTTACTTTTCTACCTTAAGCCAACTAAACATGCTCTTGGCATGATTTGGTGGCATGTACTAGTAGTTTAAAAGATATTAAATGCATTCATTCTAATCATCCTAGAATCTATACATATTTAATATATCAATTATGCACTAAATTTATGGTTTATGGTTTATAATTTAGTTTGAGGCTAAAAATTAGGATTTAGAATAAAATAATTTAGGCCAAAAAATATTAGTTAAAACTCAAATATGGTTAACTCCGAGTGAATTACTATCCACTTGAGTTAGATGTTTTATCTCACTAGAATAGAATAATCATCCCTCAAAGTTGTGTCACATAGATTAAGATTATTATGAGGGTCATTTATCTTTCCATTTCCCCATTTAGTCGATCTTAAAAATATCTTATTGTAGATCACAATTAAGAATTTTCTACATTTGGGGAAGATATTCTAGTTGATAACAATTTCATTTAGTCTCGCACTAGGTTATAAATCAAGAAGTGAATGATACCTTTAAGTGAGCTATTAAAATTAAATTGAATATAGTTTTTAGGTTTAGAATTAGCAAAATCGTTAAACCTTTGCCCTAGATTTCTAATCATATTTCATGGCATGTTTTAACTAGAATAATTGATTAAGAATCTAAACAATTCATAGTTGACCTTCATTTGAAAATATTAATAATAAATTAATTTATAATGATGAGAATTATAAATCATCCTTCCCACATCATACATTCCTAAATTTAAAATGTAAATTCCATGAATTATATTTCCATAACAAGGTTATTCCCAAATATAGCTTGAATTTTTAAATAATTATAATTACTCATAGTCCTTCAAGGCACTTGAATCATAATCCTATGCTACCTTAATTAGGGTTATGTTATTATCAAGAAAGTGCAAACGACTTGCAACATTAAAATTTCAAGGCTCAATCATCCACTAAAAAATTATACAAGGTTCACTATTCATAAAATCATTGTCAAAAATAAATATAGTTGTTTGTTAACAAATCATCATTCACAAGACACCAATAGTCAATAAATATATGTGATAGATCAGGGTTTTCGTTGATACCCTTAAGGTGGGTTCCTACAATCATAGATCATATTATTATTGTGATTTATAACATATATCTTAGACTATAGTGATCCAATGCATATATTTTCTTCATTCTCTCATATATATATATATATATATATATATATATATTATTTGGTGTCAATTAGGGGGTACTACCACAATAATGGGTTACACTTTTTGGGGCATCCTGATTTTTGCCTAAAATAACATATTTTTAGAAAATATAATGATTTAAGCCTCAAAAGGTTCCATTTAAAGGATTTTAATTAAAGAGGGTTTGATCAAACCCCTTGATAGAAACCTGCTAGTTTTAAACCATACCTATAATGGAGTCTCCTCTACACCTATCAAAATGCTAATAAAAAACAACTTTTGATTTACCTTTTGGGAGATCAAATGAATTCATTTAAAAATTATGGTTTGTAAGTATGTAGCCCTTATTATAAGCTTCCCAAAAGTATAATTTTAAATATATTTATTTTTTTATTTCTTGTGAATCTAGGTTTATCAATGAACATTAAGGTCTTTATTTTACACATACAAAAAAATAGGAAAATAGAGAAAAAGTTATAAAAAATACATTTCCATTAGGTATTGATGTCCTTATTCCAAAAAAAAAAGAATAAGTTAATTCAAATGCATACAAAAAAAGTTGTGTTACACAATACACCTCTGTCCATTTTATAATTACTTTGACTTAGAAAAATAATAAAAAGTATATGCAACAAAAAATTATGAAAAAATATCCATTCCTTGGATATTGGTGTGAAAAATCTGTATTTTAAAAATTAGAAATGTATCCTTTTCTAAAAAAAGTTATGCATTAAAAGTAAACATCACTTTTTTAAAATGTTTTTTAGTAGAAAAATTAAGTTATTAAAAATTACATAAAATGATTCACATTTTAAAAAAATAAAATTTAAAATATATAATTAGAATCTACACATAAAATCTCATAAATCACTAGTTTGCTTCATTTTCAAATTCTTAATGGTTTAGCTGCTATAGGTGCAAGAAAGTGAAAATTTGGTGAAAAATGTTGATTTCAATGTCAAGTTTGGCAAAAAAGTGTAACCCATTATTGTGGGATCGCCCTAGAATTAGATGTATAATAATAACTTTATATTTTATTGGGTGATATCTATGTTATATTAAGATAACTTAGAACCAAAGAGTGAAGTCTTGAATTACACCCCACATCCAATTGGAGTTTTAAGCATTAATTTTTTAATTAAAAAATATGATTCAATATTAGTATTGAACCCTCAAGCATGAAACCAAAATATAGCATTTGAATAGAAGAATCAGGGTTAGATCCCAACACTATTTTATAGATGGTCTTCAACTACCATACTTTAAAGTATTGACTCAATTCAATTCTTCTTCCCAAGGTAAGTAGTAAGATTCACCTTTTAAGGTTTTTATATTACCAATCATAATGGTGAGCCATACTCCACCACATCAATTTGAGATTAAGTAATTCCCATTGAGATGAATTTTAAACTATTGATTCCAATATATTTATATTACATATATTATTTAAATAGTCTATTATAGTAGTGCAATGGTAAAATTTCTATATCCATGACATTTTTATTTAGTTTTATGTTATCTTAAGGCAATGTCTTAATATACATACATAATGAAAAGTGATATGATATTATATGAATTTGGGATCATTAGCCTACTCGCTTTCTCTATTTACGCCTAAATATATGTATCCCTAGACATTTAACTCTATCCTACCCATTTACACACATACTTTATATATTTTTCTTATTTGCATGTTCATCACACCTACCTATGCACCCACCTCCATTTGGTTATTTTCCACCTAGATCTAGTCATTATTATGTTATAGGACAAGTGCCTAGAAACAAGTATTAGGTATAATGGTAGCAAACTTGTCCCTTCTCAATTTTAAATTTGTTGAGTAGACTCCCTTTACCTTTCTACCTCGAGACAACTAAACACACTTTTGGCATATTTCGTGTTATGTACTAGTCTTTAAAGACATTAAATACATTGATTATGATTACCCTAGAATCTATAATAAAATTTAATAGATCAATTATTTTAGCATGTAATTAATAGGAACATGTTCTGATTTAGTGTAGTAAAAATAAGTATTACTTCAAAAACAACTAATGTTTTAATGATACTTATTAGATTTCAAAAGCAATGCATTATTTTAAACCATATTTAAATTACAAGATGAATTTATTTATTTATTTATATTTACACTAAATGCATAACTAATTTGTACTTCATTTCAATGTACTTAATTAAATTTAAATTTATTTTTTATAATTGTGGCTAGCTTTTACTCATGTGGATTGACTACATGAATATGAGTTTTAATAGAGGATATTTTATAAAACCAACCTATGCCTCCAAATCCACCACTACAAAACCTCCCACCCCCTCCACTCAATGAAGCTAGATTAAGGGCAAGCATAAATGAAAACATAACTATATTGCAATAAAAAATAGATTTTTCATAATGAGCTACACATTCCCCCTCATTTTTTATGGTTTTTCTCTTCCATGAAAACCATTATTGGTTCAATGAGATCGATAGATGCAAATCTAGATAGATTCTATTTGCAGAGGGAGGAGATGAGGCAATTTTTTATGGGCTATCATATATTCTTGATTTGCACAATTTAGAAAAAAAATACTTTAGCCCCATATTTTATCAACCCTTCTACAAACTTGCTTATCCCTCCAACCAAAAAATTCAAATGGTCAAATGGTGTAGGCCCTATCATATTGTAACCATTTTTTGGGAGTGGTGATGGATGGTATTTGACCATAAACCACATGACAATTGTGAAGTGTCATTCTATTTTCTTAAGAAAATTATGATCATAATTTATAATTTATTTTGACATAAAATCATTTGTGGGTGTTGATTGAAGGATGGCACAACATAGAATAGGTGCACATCTCAATCTAAATTGACAACAACCCATTATAAACATTGTTTCTTCTCTTGAGCTAGTTATTCCTACCCCCATACACTAGTAGGTGATGGTGTTAGCACTGGAAGAATTGAGCATGCTCTCTCAAAAATCAACTAACCAAGTGTTAGTTTACAAATTTGTCACTTTGATTTTAAACTCCTTTTCCCACACCAATGACAAACGATCCAATGGTTGAGTCACTTGCAATGGTATTTGCAAGTACTCTCTGCTTGTTTTACAAGGCATAACTACCTTCTAAAGATGTGCAATGAATGAAAATAGGGTATGCTTTTAACCAAAAAACAGAAAAGGAAAACTAACACCTACCCATAACCATGAAAATAGATGCGATGGATTAAACTTAGAGTGATGTGAATGAAAACAAATGACACACTGTCCACTTATATCACACCCACAAATGAGAAATGAGAAAATAATGAGCAACAAATCTTCATAATAGATTAATTAATTTAAATTCTAAGGTTCAAGAATAAACATCCACACAATTCAATATAACAAAAACTACATTGGAAAGTGATTGCAATGGCACAAAAGACATTTTCAGTCTAAATAAAACATCCATGAATCCAAATATTTAAGAATATCTCCTTTATTTCTCTAATACAAAAATGAGCTCACAGACTCCCTTTTTTGTACAACAAAATGTGGGCACAAAGAAAAATTTTTTTCCCCTGCTTCCCCTATTCTTGAATAGCTAGAAAAAGATAAGAGGATCCCCCATATTCTAAAAATTTCATAATAAATAGCTACCCCTAAAGGAGACTTCTTAGTTTCCCATAACTGTTTCTTGGAAAACAAATAAAAATATCTTCATTTCTCCTAGTAACCAATTCTTGGAAGGTAATTATGAATGAAAAATAAAATCCTTTCATCCTCCCGTATGCAAAATATTTTAAGTCCATAGATGAGTTGAAACATCATTGGACACACTTATATTTAAATAATAGCTTTTAGTTTCACTTTGGCTGACAGGTGGTTGTCAAATCCTTTTGTTAGGTTCTTCAAATTTTGCCTTATGTCTACATTTCGTTGAGAAATTTACAATTACATAGGCCTTAATGCCAACAATTGAATCACCATTCAGATTCCCTATAGTGCCACCATCTATTATATACCTAGGGGTATCTTTTTCCTCAAAGATCGATTGTAATTTCCATGCACTCTAGAATGTAGTGCCTAAAACTGAGAGTGTACCCTACTATGAGACACTAGACATCAAAGATAATTTTAATCACCTCCAAATGACTTAGTTATTCTCAAACCAAACTATTATGACAGACCATTCACTATCAAAGATAAAAAAACTTCATATTTGAAATCACTGCATATGCTTAGTAACTATTTTTAGAAGAACCCTATCTAGAAGTTCATTTGTATCTACAGCTGCTGCTGCATACACAACAACTTCTAGTCCCTGTGTTGAAGCTACAACACTAATTTTTACCTGTGTTTCCAACTGTACGTAGCTACATAACATTCTCCAAAATAAAGATGTCTGTACATCCATTAACTTAAGTCTTTGAAGACTAGAATCTTCATTTACTTCATTCCCTGAAGTCCAAAACTGTTTGATCCATTGGGCTTCTTCACCATCCTACTAAAGAGATTTGTTGGATCATCTGTGTTTCTAGTAACAATATGCTTTGAATGTGATGGGAAGTTTGGTACTTCTACCATGAATTATAATTCGAATCCAGACCACTTCATTGAAAACCTTGGATTCTACTTAAAGATTTTGAGACCATGAGAATAAGAGGAAGACAAATTTCCCCTCAAGATCTTTGATTTGCACTTGAACTGTACTAGTGATAATGAAATTTATTCTTTATCAACAACAAATCTTGAAGCAATTTGGTATTATACTTCCCATTAGCCTCAGAAAGTTCCTCCAAGTAGAGGTATCGTGTTTTTGGGACATCCCATATAACTATAGAAGTCGATGTGCATCGAGGAGAGATTTTCTTCTTTGCTAAGAGTGTTGAAAGATGATCTCATTCTCAAGCTATGTTATTTTATTGGCATCATTTTTTTGTCCAATAACAAATATGATAGCCAAACCCATCATTTCTCCCAACCTGTTGAATCCTTGTTTAGAATCTCCAATTATATTTTCTCAAAGGTTTCTAAAACCATTTCAACAAATATTTTGTTCATGCACTACAATCATGGCATTCTATGAAACCACGTTTCTTTTTGGTATCCTGTCAAACAATTTGTGTGCCTTGCATATGTTTCCACATGTTACATACACATCTACCAGGGCAGTTGTAACTAACTGAAGCTCACATTCAATTATGTTTTGATAGACGTCCATAACCTATTCCAAAGTTCCAATTCGGGCATAGACCACAATGATGCTAAATAAGATTGAGGAGTTTATTTTTAAACCCACCATAATGAATTTTTCTTGGTAATTTCTAGCATCTTCTACAACAAAACTATTGGGGAAATATGGGGTCATCTTAGAAAGAAACATTTGAGATTAGTAGTGCCTTCAATAATTTTAATTTCTTCAAATCACCTCAAAGACACGAGTTACTATGCCATAAAGTGGAAACAAACATAGTTCATTTCCCACATTAATCCTTAGAGAGAAGGTAATGCTTAACCAGTTTCAACAACACCATTAGTAGATTCAACAAAAATAACTAACAACCATGAAAGATGAAACAAAAGACATGAAAACACATATATACATGGGGAAAACCCTTTCAGGTAAAAAACCCCACACTCAAAAAGCCCAAATTGCCATCGTATTATTCTACAACAAAGATGCAGTTACAATATAATATCAAGCTCACGACCTTTACAGAGTTTACATCTTGTTCCATTCTAGAGAATGTTCAATAGTATAACCCATCGCGACCATCTCTCTCAATAAGAGACATATTGATCGACTACATAGCCTCATGACTTGACCATCGACCTCTCAACCTCTCTGTCACATAGCCACTTGGCCTTCACCTTTTGCAAAATTCATCTCTCAACTCACAACAACCCAACCTCTCGGCCCATCTTTGGTTATCACCACGCTCTTTCAACTACCCAACCTCTTGGCTCGACCTCTAGCCTCTCGGCCCACACCCAGCCTCTTGGCCAGTCCTCTGCCCAGCCTCTCAGCTCGACCTCCAGCCTCTCGGCCTGCACCCAAATAACCACCACATTCTACCTTCTCTTCCATGGCTTCGCTCTAAGAGATTTTATCTCTCTTTGATTGTTCAACTACCGCACCCCTTTAGGGTTACACCTCAATCCACATGCCATCATCCAACATTTTTGGTTGTTGGATAAGAAGTTGACCAAATCTCCTATGTCGAATTTAGGGTTATCCACCTAACACCATGTCACCCAGTCAAAGAGACATTTATTACCATCTCACCAATGTCACTGAGCACATGGGCCCACATGCCATCTGTCCTCCACATCATCACCACCTATCAACCTTCGACACAATCCACCATCGTATTGGGTCCCACATTTGTCGGTAGTCAAAAACCAACCATCACTTTCCAACTGTCAACTCTCCTTCACATATCACTTGTCGTGGTGAGGGGTCCACCAAGACATGCGTACACCACTTGTGCAATTCCAGAGCATCAAAAGGGAATCTACAATATTCACAACAAGTCTCTCGAAAAATACATATCAAACTCCCAACACTTCAAGTGGTCCCCACATCGTCCGTGACATCCATGTCACCGCTGACAAACCAATGCCTGCTCAGGATCGCTATGTCGCCCAAAACTCAAACTTCCAAGCCTCAAGGAAAAGGTTGGGAAGTTCTCAAAAGTCGCAACACGTCAACAATAAAGGGATCGCCCTGTCGCTCCGAACTCGAACTTTTGAACCTTAAGTCAGAGGTTGCGAAGTTCTCAAAAGTCGTGACATGCCGACAATCACCTTCACTTCACAGTCGCTAAGTCGGGAGGTTATGAAATTTTAGAACCCTATGACTTTAGTTAGAAAAACTTGAAAACCAACGACTTAACTCAGGCCGATGAAGGAGGAAAACACAACTGCTCCAGGAAGTCGATCAAGCAAGTAAACTTGAGTCACATTTTTCAACAAAAACTAATTTGTGCATAACTTTCAATCATTGCATTCATTGAGACGACATTTCTCTGAAACTAAAAACCCTAATAATTCTTGAGTGTTCGAGCTATCGGCTTTTTGGTGATCCTTTGAACCATGAAAAGTGAAGTTCAAAAACATTGAAAACCCCTGACAATGAGGAGAGTCGGGTGATTGACATTTTTAAGAACTTTGAAACCTTTTATAATGAGTTCAGGAGTTCCAAAAACTCCTGATTCTCCGACTTCTATAACTATTTGAAACCCCAACATCGAAGAATAGCATATAAACATTGACTTTATAAAGTCATCCACTTTTAAACATTAGGTTTTATAATTGTCCCTGGTGAAATAAAATAGCTTTAATAAATACGGGAATGACTTTACTTCCATTTTTAATCAACTTTCATCTCTAGGAAACACATCAGAGGGAAATATTTTGTACCTCATAATTTTTGAATGTTGAATAATTCCCTAATAGTAATACTTTAATTTATCTTCCCCTGAAAACATGCTTAGTCCGTAAGATTAAAACTTTCATATCTTCCACAAAACAACTTTGTTTTACACGAAATTTGGACAATAGAGCAATCGGACACCGCAGAACAAAACCCAAAATTGTTTTTAGCTCCAACAATGAGAAAATTGAATTTTGGCCTCATTTGCAAATTGTTGATGGAAAAAGTGAAGCTTAAAATCTTGCAAACGTTAAAGCATCTTGGCATGAAAACAAGCCAGATTGGGTGGAATGGGGTTGGATCAAGTCCATAAGAGGATTTTGTACCAGCTTGCATAGATTTTGAAAATTAATTATTTTCATGATTTGGCAGGCTCAAAGGGTGTATAAGGGAATGCACTGAAAAAATTTAAATTTTCTGAGGTTCAAATTTTTGGGTAACACCAAGATACCCACATTTTAGCTAAATTTAATAGTATAGAGCATGGAGGATGTGTTATCTTTCTAGTACCCCAAACATGTTGACATTGGTATGGTATGTACCCCATTTTTTAAGAATTGTAATCAGCTATATTATGGTCATAACAACACATCCACTTTAGGGGCTATAACAAAGGAGGAGTCATTTTTATCTTTTATTTCAAAAACTTGCTTCTCCTACACATGCATGCCATATTTTATATATGCACACAAATCTATATTTAAATGAATAAATATAACCATTTAACAATATTAATTATTGATCTATTTAATGAACTATATATTATCTTGTTTGGTACAGATAAATGGAGCCACATCATCTAGATTGGATCACCTAGTGTTGAAAACTATACTTAGATACATTCTAATAATCATAAATAATTGAAATGTTCAAACTCCTAGAAAAGCTAAGTATTAGGACATGTTTATTAAATTTTTAATTCTAATAATATTAGACTAACATCATTTTTATAGTAATTGGTGGGTCGGGATTCTTACACATTAAACCAACCAACATGAGTTATCTTCCAATCTCAATTATTTTGTAGTCATTCCTGGTGTATACTTCAATTGTTTGTACAATTTTAATTATATTATGTTTTTAATTTAAAATTCTGAGTATGTACATGTTAAAAATAAATCAATAGTTCATACATACATATATATGTAATATATGTATGTATATATTACTTCAAAATCGAAGTAGAATTTTGTTATTTTAAATCCATTGTTTAAAATATATATCTACATGTATGTAGGATGCTTGCACACTAGAGGCAATAAAAGATGTTACCACTAATGAGCCTAAGCAATTTCTTAATTCATATATATCATTTCAAGTAGATGTGTACATGTACACACTAGTAAATCCAATAAATTTTTTAGGTCTTTTATGCTTGCATTTTGTAAATACTTGGGCCTAATTCATGTTTTATTTAAATGTCAGAATTAGCAAATGACACTTTTGCCACAAATTTGATAGCTATATTGGGCCATCAAGATGTGGGACATCACAAGCATCATGCAATATGCATGCATAAATCTATCTAAATATTGTATTTCATGGTTTTATTTTAAATATTTGATTTAAACAATACATGTGGATTTTGGCATTGCCATGCTCGCTTCTCCAACATGTGTGCATGAATAGAACCACATTTTTTCCTCAAAACACTATAATATCTTCTTATACCATGATTCATGTGATTCTCTAACATGTGCACTTGAGGTTGTTACACATGCAATGAAATCAAGTGTGCACTTTAGAGAATCATGTGCAGTGCAGTATATATATTATAGTATTTAAAAAATATGGTTATGTTCATGTCCACATGTTGGAGAAGTGGGCATGAAATTCGTGTAAGGAATTTAAGGTAGTGGAACAAACTCCTACACTAATCTTGAGAGGAGGGTTATGCAAAAAAAATCAGATTTGAAAATTTACAAAACTTAAACAAAATTAAACATAAATAACATTCATACCATGACACAATGATTTACGTGGGGAAAATCCTTTTGAGACGAAAACCCCACTCCAAAAGCCACCCAATATATTATTCAAAATTCAACAAGATTACAATATAATTGCAAAGAAAGGTTTCTCACAAGAGTTTCACTAATTAGATATCGATAGGCAACTCAATAACTATAAGACTCTTACTCACAACCTCCATCTCATGCACCTAATATATAAGAGATATAATACATGAAACTATCAAATGATATTACAAAACCATGAGCTAAACCCATCTAAAAGGTGGCGGCCATCTTTATCTCCAATAACAGATGCCTATGATGTGTCAAAAAACACAACACTACATGTAACTCTCCCTTTACAACTCATTTATGTGTCCAACACATTTTCACATCTCCCATTTTAGGAGACTTGACTTTCAAAGGCCATAACTTTTGATCTAGGTGTTTGATTGAAAAATTGTTTAAACTGTCAAAAAGCAAATGAAGTGATCTATCAATCTATAACCCACTACACAAAGTACGAATACTTTCAAGCACAAAAATGTCTCTAAGGCCTTCAAAGTGGACTTAAAAAAATTAAAAATTAAAACTTTAATATCTTCAAATCCATACATGATCTTGTAATGAAACTTTACGAGCATGCTTATTTAGCCAATCTAAAGCTTTGGGGAAAATTTTGCATCAATATGTGCTCAAATTTAAACTTGATATAAATAGTAACCTCACGTAATTGCAAGATTGAGATGTCATTTTCCTAACATTCTCCCACTTTTTGAACACCTTGCAAGAGAAAAGAGAGTATCAACATTCTAATTCAATCACTAGGGTTTGGGAGGTGTTGAATGCACAAGATAACCTGAGTGGAGTGGATGAATCAATTGTACATTAAAACTAGTGATAGATTTAAGAAACCCCCCTCAAAACAAAAAAAAATCTTGATAAATCTTTCACTTTTTTAGGAAAAAATATTAACTTCTATTGGCGAATCTTTCATTATTTTTTTGAAAAAAATATTAATTTTATTAGCAAATTTTTTTACATCACTAAAATTTTGTAAATTTTTTTGGTGAATTTTGAAAAATAATAGGAAAATGAATTGATTGTGATTGTGAATCTATCCAATCTAAAAATAATTCTAATGGAAAAGTAGGGGACCGAGGGTGAAAATTATTGATGGGTTTAAGGGGTAGACTATAATATTTACTTGCCACCATTGTTTTAAAATATAATATAATGGTCCTCATTGTATTCTACAAGGTAAAATGCAACCATGATTTGTAACTCTCATGGGGATCAAGATTTATTTTGGATCATTGATCTAATGACCCTCGTACTCTGCAAGGTAAAGTGTACCCACGATCTACAATGCTCATGAGACCCAAAATTATGGGCCCCATGAGCATTACAAATTGTGAGTACATTTTACCTTATGGAATACAAGGGCCATTAGATTATATTGTAAATCAATGGTAGAAACTAAATATTAGAAATATGGTCCTAAAGCAACTAATAATTATGATATACTATTGTCAAATTAATATAGATTTCTACTATAATTTATAAAATTTAGGCGAATTTGATCTAATCATTTATCGAATATTGTGGCAATTTTTTGAGTTAAATATTTTAATAAAATAAATTCTTTGGCAATTTTAAAAATATTATAATAAAATTTTATTAAAATGTGGTGATTCAAGTCACGTTATAGCTCAAACTATTAGCCAATTTTGGATTCCAAAATTTCAACTATTAGCCAATTGGTGAATATTAGCCACTAAAAAAATCACTAATTAAAACATCAAACCCTCATTAACATTCAGATCTGCATTAATCCTTAAACCCTTATATCGTGCATTAATATAGCATAAACATGAAAACAAGTAATGCAAACACATCCAAACACATGAGAACACCATATTTACATGGAAAACCTGAGAAGGGAAAAACCATGGTGAGGATTAGTTCACAATATAAAATAATTGCAACACTAAATACAATAGGCTCACTATCGAAGGGCTCACTTCCCAAATAAAGAAGGGATCATTGTTAATGGCTCACTACTATAATAGAAATAATAAGAAATAAGATTTTTATAATGAGAAATCCATCTCAAAGCAACAAAAAAATTCCACCACTGCCTCACTAGAACATTTTCACTCTCTTGGTAGAATGAAGACACCTTCTACTCGTTGCTTCCAATAGTCTTGGTCGTTATAGCTCACACTGCACTTTGCACTTTTTCACTTTGCATCACAATTCATGTCACATACGCTTCATACCTACATCCTCCATAAACTCAACATATATATGTGTGTGTGTGTGTGTGTGTCTACATGTATATATATATACCATCTTCAACCTTGAAAACAATTGACAAGGTTGACTATGCACCTCAACCGTGCAAATTCAAATTAGGTTGGCAATAAGAATTCTCATGGTTGAGAGGAATGAAAGTGGATCACATCACATCTTAACTCAAACCTAAATCCATTCATACACGCCACACCATGCTTCCAAAAACACTGAAGCAAATCCATAATTAGTGTAAACACCCAAGGTCACCCGAACCTATGTTAATAGCATTAAAAAATTAAGTACATGCTTCACCAAATCCAAATATGACTTGTGAACCATATACAAAACTTAAACATAATCTGGAATATTCTGTCAACACCCTAAAATCCAACAAATCCTGTACAACATCATACACCTAAGGAACATACTCATTTTGCACAACTAATTAACCTTCCACACACTGTAGCACATGAATCCAATCTTGCAGAGCACCAAAACTCAAACAAATCAGACTAAAGATAGATATGAGCAATATAAGCACACTTCTAGATCTGTAAAATTAGAAACCACAACACAGAAAAATGCAGAGTAAAAACCATTTCTCCTAGACATCACAAGAACACAATTCACACACTAGTGAACACAACTTATTTTTTCAAATGATCTAGAACCTGAAACTCTAGATATAACATCTCTAAAAAATTCTAATCAACATATTCTAATTGCACAAGTAGATCTTCAATCATGAAGAAATTCGTAGCAAAATACTAAACTCTACTCTGCTACATTGAGCGCTCTTTACCACACTGTTTCCTCTTTTATTCAAATTTTCTCAGAAGCACTTAGAAACCAAGCACCACAAACATCATCTCATCATATACAACACTCCCTCATCACTACCAAACTATTTTCAATACAACATCTCAACCATACACATGTTTATCAAGGTAACGCTATAGGTTGACACCAGTGAGACTACTAATGACAATATAATGCAACAAATCACATCTCCCTAGGTTGACACCAATGCAAAAATAAATATATATTGACACCAATGGCAACAAAAACAACACAAACTTCCAACAATCCACCCCTTTGTCATTTATGGAAACATATGATATGAAAAAACATCAACAACAAAAGTAACAACTTTGATCACCGATACATACTACACAACAGTGCACACTGCTCCCCCTTACAATAACAAGTATCCTTTCCAACACCTTCTCTTTCTCCTCCTTACTTCATAAGGTTTTTAAGTTAAATCTCTCCCCCTTTGACATAAATGGGAAAGGGAAACATCCCCTTTGACATCAATCACACATGCTTTCTCTCCCCCAAAGGCAACACCTATAAGGGACAACAACTACTCTACTACTACCTTTTCTTTTATTGCACTCTATTTTCTTCATAAATTCTTTGCACACTCCCCCTAACTGCAACGACCAATACTGCTACTACTTACTCCCCCTAAGAGTTATCCACCAGCATCAGTCCAAAACAAATATTGAATCTTTAAATCTACTGGATTGATGCATAACCTTATGCATCTAATTGAAAGAGGGAGGGGAAATAAGCCCTAGCTTCTCTGAGAGATACTTAAAAGTATCCTTAGGAAGAGCCTTAGTGAATATATTTGCAACTTTATCCTTTGTATACACATAATCCAACTTCACCTCATTCTCTCTAACCTTCTCTCATAGAAAGTGATACTGAATTAAAATATGATTTGTCCTTGAATGCATTACTAAATTATTTGAAATGTTAGCACTTGTATTATCACAAAAGATAGAAATAGGTTCATCATATACCACTCTAACATCCTTCAAGGTCTATTTCATCCACAACACCTATGTGCAACAGGATGCTACTACAATATATTTTTCTTCTACAGTAGATAATGACATTGAAACCTGCTTCTTACTTAACCAAGACACCAACTTATTTCCAAGAAAGAATGCACCACCACTTGTACTTTTTTTTTTATCCACACAACCTGCCCATTCTACATCAATAGAAGAACTTTGAGAGAAATTAGTATCCTTTGGATACCACAAGCCATGTTTTTAAGTCCTTCAAGTATCTAAATATTCTCCTTACTATTGCCACATGAGATTCTCTAGGATCTTCTTGAAATCTAGCCACAAGAAAAACTACATGCATGATATTTGGTCTAGTAATAGTTAGATGCAACAGTCCTCCATTCATTGGTCTACACTTGCTTTGATCAACCTTAGGAGATTCATCATTCTTACTCAGCTTGCAACCAATAACCATAGGAGTACATACCAATTTAGTATCTTCCATCCCAAACTTCTTCAACATTTCCTTGACATATTTTGATTGTAAAATTAATGTCTTTTTTAGTCTGATTGATTTATAGTCAAAGGAAGAAATTCATCTCCCCAAATAATGACATTCAAACTCATTCTACATATGTTCTATGAATCTATTGCACATACTTTCATTTCCTCCAATTATATCATCAACATACACAACTACAATTAGAATTTGATCTTTTTCAACGTTGAGATAAAGATTTTTATCTATTGTACCTTTATTGAATCCTTGTTGCAATAAGTACCTATCTAATCTTGCATACCAAGCACTAGGAGCTTGCTTGAGCCATATAATGTCTTCTTCAATCTGTAGACCATATTAGGGTTATCGATAGTCAAAAGCCTTATGGTTGTTCAATGTGAACTTCTTCCAACTCAGCATTAAAAAATGCATATTTCACATCCATTTGATATACTTTTAAATCCCTGTGTGTTGTAAAAGCCAAAACATCCTTATAGCTTCCATTATTGTCACCAAAGCAAACATCTCCTCTAAATCCATTCCTTCCACTATTGAGTAACCTTTACAGACAAGCCTTGCCTTATTCCTAACAGCTTCTCCACTCTCCTTCAATTTGTTTTGGAACACCCACTTAGTTCCAATCACATTCTTGTTTGTTGGTCTTGGGACAAGTTCCCAAGTCTAGTTCTTCTCAATCTGCATTAGTTCTTCCATAGCCTTGATCTAAAATTCATCTTTGCATGCTTCACCCACTATTTTAGGTTCAACTTTTGAAAGTAAACATAAGTTTACTTGTTCTTCTATCACAGTAGCCTTTCCTCTCGTCAATACACCTTTTCTTTTTTCACCAATGATTTGATCTTCATAATGATTCTTCTACACATACTTAGGGGTCTTAGGGATCTTTTCCAGAGCTTCTTCCTCTTCAAACCCTACTTCATTTTCCTTACCTTTATCTTTTTATTCTTCTTTGCAAGAGGACTCATCTAATTCATATTCATCTATCATCACTAAAATTTTATGTAGATATTCATCCACCTTGACACTTGCACTATCAAAATTTATTTTTAACCTCTTGTTGTAGCACCGATAAGCTTTGTTTTTTGTAGAATATCCAAGGAATATTACTTAATCAAATCTTTCATCAAACTTTCATAAGTTTTCTTCATCTCTTGATATAGCATTTTCTTCCAACCGCTCTGAAATATTTGATAGTAGGAGTCATTCCATACCATAACTCATAGGGAGTCTTTGATCTGTTTGTTCTTGCTTGTGATTTGTTAAGTATGTAGACTACAGTATAAATTGCTTATCTCTAGTAAAAATCCGATAGATTTGTTTCCTTCATCATTGTCCTTGCTACTTCCTGAATAGTCCTATTCTTCCTTTCAACCACTCCATTCTATTGAGGAGTCCTAGGAGCTGAAAAATGCCTCTTTATTCCTTGAACTTCACAAAAAATGTTAAACTCATTGGAGGAAAACTCTCCACCTTTGTCAGATCTCAAACAATTTATTTTCATATCCATTTTGTTCTCAACCGTAACTTTGAATGCCTTAATTTTGTCTAGTGCTTCTGATTTTTCTTTGAGAAAAGTTACCCAAGTCATTCTAGAGTAATCATCAATCAATAACATGAAATACCGTTTACCTTCAAAACTTCTTGTTCTTGTAGGTCCACAAAGGTCTGTATGCACCAACTCGAAAGGTCTTGTGGTAGAATATTCTTTGACATTGAAATTTTTCTTGTTTGCTTTCCAACTTGAAATTCCTGACAAACTACATTTATAGGCTTTGTAGTCTTTGGAATATCTCTCACAAAGTTGATTCTAACTAGGCTATCAAAATTGATGTGACAAATTCTTCTATTCCATAGCCAAATTTAATTGATTTGAGTCATAAAGAACATACCATTAGCACCCTTGAGCTGATAAAAATTTCCATCTATCCTTCTTCCTCCAGCAACCAAAGTTCTGGAGCCTTTTCTGATCTCCTCACCACCATCCTGAAATATAAGATTATATCCTTTGCTACACATTTGTCCTACACTTAGAAGATTATTCCAAATCCCCTTATCATAAAGAACATCATCTATATTATGCTTTCCATTAAAACTGACTAAACCTTTTGCACGTATCTTTGTAGATGTATCATCACCAAACTTAACAAGACCTTCAAACATTTCAATATTAACAAACTTACTCTTATCGCCTATCATGTGATTTGAGTAGCCTTTGTCAACAATCCAATAGTTTTTTTCCTCTCTAGCATGAAAATTAGTCACCATAGTTCCATTATGACCTTCTTCTAGAGCAACTTCCTTCATACATCTTTCAAAGTTATCAAAATTAATTCCAACATTTAGAGCCACTGACAAGAATTTATTATCCTCATCATTAGGGTAATCAGAATCATCATCAGATATTCTGGCATCTTCTTTAACATAATAGCTTCTCTTAATTGATTTACCTTTATTCTCCTTAAATCTTTCATTTGAAGCTTTGACTGGACATCTTGAAGCATAATGACCTATCTTTCAACAATTAAAACATTTTAAAGGTAACTTACCTCTATATTTTCCATTTCCATTTTTTAATTTTCTCACAAAGTTTTCTTCTAGCTCATCAAACTCATCCATATCAGATTCATCATTCTTCTCTACTTTGCCACCTTTAAAAGTAATATATATTCTTGAATCACTTGGACCAAAATCTCTCAATTCAAGGGTAGTTAAATCACCAAACAACTGATCTCCAAAAAACTGATCTAAATTTTGAGCTTCTTCAATAGCAAAAACCTTATGATTATAAGCTTTAGGAAGAGTTCTAAATACCTTCTTTACCACCTCATTTTCATTAATTTTTTCTCCAAGGCCTCTAATAGAATTGACATTTTTGTCCACTCTATGCATGTAGCCTGTAATGTCTTCTTCTCCAGTAATCCTTAGGGTTTCAAACTTAGTCTTCAAGTTTTGCATCTCTGCTTGCTTGACTTTATGATATCCTTCATAGATACTTTCCAAGTTTTTCCAGATCTCTCCAGTAGTTTTAAGACTCATAAATTTCACAAGTTCTAAATTACAAATACCACTCAAAATAACATATATTTCCTTGCCATTGTTATCATATATAGTCTTGATCTCATCATCAATACTCAGACCATTTGCAAGCATTGTGTATCCAGTTTCAACAGACTTCCAAACTCTAAATTCTAGAGAAATAAGAAAACCTTCCATTATGGTCTTCTAGAATGCATAATCTGATCCATCAAATAGAGGATCCTCCTTCTTGTGTGCCATCCCAAATCTACCTCAAGTGGTTAAAATTTCTTCCAAGGAAACTTGCTTTGATACCAATTTTTTAATGCACGAGACAATTGAGAGGGAGGTGAATTAGTTGTAGATTAAAACATCAAAATCTCATTAACATTCAAATCTGCATTAATCCTTAAACCCTTAAAAACCAAACCCTTAGCATGCATTACTAGAACATAAACACGAAAAATAGTAATGCAAATACAACTAAACACATAAGAACACCAAATTTACGTGGAAAACCCAAGAAGGGAAAAACCATGGTGAGGATTAGCTCACAATATAAAGTAAATGCAACACTGAACACAATTGGACCACTACCAAAGGGCTCAATTCCCAAAATGAAAAGGGTCCATTGCCAATTGCTCACTACTAGAATATAAATAAGAAGAAAAAATATTGTTACAATGATAAATCTATCTCAAAGCAACATAAAATTCCCACCACTTCCTTACTAAAACATTCACTCTTTTAGTAGAATGTAGACACCTTCTTCTCACTGCTTCGAGTAGTCTTAGTAATTAAGGCTCACACTGCACTTCGTACTTTCACACTTCACAACATTTTTCATATCACACACACTTCATACCTACATCCTCCATCAACTCAACATATATGTATATACCATCTTCAACCTTGAAAACAATTTACAATGTCAGCTATGCACCTCAACTGTGCAAATTTAAATTAGGTTGGAACTAAGCACTCATATAGTAGAGAGGAATGAAAGTGAATCGCATCACACCTTAACTCATACCTAAATACATTCATACACGCCACACCATGCTTCCATAAACACTGGATCAAATTTATAATTAGTGTAAACACCCAAATTTGGTCAAACCTGTGTTAACACCATTACAAAATTAAGCACATGCTAAATACTACTATTTACTACTGAACACTACTCTACTACACTGAGCACTCTTTACCACACTATTTCCTCTTTCATTCAAATTTTCTCAAAAGCACTTAGAAACCAAGCACCACAAACATCATCTACAACACTTCCTCATAACTACCAAACTAGTTGCAATACAACATCTCAACCATACACATGCTTATCAAGGAAACACTAGAGGTTGACACCAGTGAGACTACTAATCACAACATAATACAACAAATCAAAGCATCTCCATAGGTTGACATCAATGCAACTACAAAGATCTATTGGCATCAATGACAACATAAACTACACAGACTTCCAACATGAGGCCCATAGACTTTGAACACCATTTGAACTTCTTTGTACTCATGGGCTTAGTTAAAGAATCATTAACATTCATTAAAGTCTCTATCTTAACCAAATTCACCCTGCCATCCTCAACCATATCTCTAACAAAATGATATTGTACATCAATGTGCTTGGTTCTGACATGAAATGTCAAGTTCTTAGCTATGAAAAATGTAATTTGAATGTCACAATAAACTATCATCATACTTTATTTAGTTCCAATATATAAACACAATCTCTTAATCCAAATAGCTTATTTACAAGCATGAGTAGTTGCCATATAGTTGGCTTTAGTAGTGGAAAAAGCAACCACAACATGCCACTTACCATCCAATTGATTACACCACCAAATAAAGTAAGTGCATAAGAACTAACGGATCTTCTGCTATCAACATCACCTACTGAGTAATCCACATAACTACGAATACCAAGGGAATGCTCATCTCCCACCATTTTAGCATGATAACACAAGGAATAATCTAAGGTACCCCACAACTATTTGAAGACTCTTTTAACTACATTACAATGAATTCTACTAGGATTAGACATATATCTAGAAATAACTCCCACTTCTTGGGTAATGTCTGGTCTATGGAGACCATAACATACATCAAACTCCCAACTGCACTTTAGTAAGGCACTCTCGTTATGTCTTTCATCTCTAATGGGTATGTTGTACAATTTTAAGTAGGTAACTTTGTTTGAACTGTAAAAGGAACACACAATGGTCTACAATCTTGCATGTTAAACCTCTATAAAATTGAATTGATATACTTACACTAGAAAAGCCATAACTTTCTATTCACTCTATCTCTTTTGATTTCCATCCCAAGAATGTTGTTTAGCTACACCAAGATCTTTCATTTCAAATTTAGCTGCAAGTAAATAATTTAGTTTTTAAATCATTCAATTCTCTTTACCAATAAATAACATATCATCAACATATAATACAATAAATAGGAAATGATCGACATCAAATTTATAATAAACATAGTGATTTGATTTAGAATGCTCAAATCCCAAACCCAACATATATGTATCAAATTTTTGGTACCACAGCCCAAGACTCTATTTTAGGCCATACAAATATTTCTTCAATTTGCATACTAAATTAATTTTACCTTTCACCACGTAGTGCTCTAGTTCTGTCATGTAAATATCCTCCTCCAAATAAACATGAAGGAAAGTCATTTTTGCATATATTTTCTCAACATCTAGATCATAAGTAGCGTTAATAAACATCAAGAATCTAATGGATGTCATTTTTTCAATAGAGAAAAATATCTCACCGTATTCAACACCCTCAACTTGAGAGTAACCCTTTACAACCAATCATATAAGTTATTCTTGTCAATACCTCCATTTGGATCCATATTTTTCTTAAACATCCATTTGCAACCAACAGGTTTTCATCATCTGGGAAATGTACAAGATCCCATGTATCATTCTTTTCCAAATCTTCCATTTATTCATCCATAGCAATCTTCCAAGATTTTTCATCATTCATAACTATGCCTTTTCTACAATTTTGGGTTCATCAACATTACGGGAATACCTTTTAGGTGGTTGTTGATGCCTTGTAAACCTTCGAACAAGTTGAGTTGGAGGTTCTTCCTCCTCTTCTAAATATTCAGAGCTAGATGAGTTCTCCTCAACTTCTTATCTATCCATGGGCATCGATTCAACTTTCTTAGGTGTAGAAGGAAGTTGAATCATATCTTCCTATCTACTTTGTTCTAGCTACAATATAACATAATAAGGCTTAGTTTATCTAAAAATAAAACTTCTACTATCTATTATCTTTTGTGCTATAGGATCCCAAATCTTGTATCCTTTCACACCATAGTTATATATGATGAAGATACATTTCACATGCTTGTTCTCCAACTTTGTTTGCTTCTCCTTTGACACATGTGCATATGCCTCTATCAATGAAGGCTTCTAACCAAACCATACCTCTATAGGTGTCTTATCAACAAGAGTTGATGTAGGAGACTTGTTAATCAAGTAACAAGCAGTGGTAACAACTTCAGCCCAAAACCTTAGTTCTAGACTACCAGCACTCAACATACTCCTAGCCATCTGGACATCAATGTCTTGTTTATTCTTTCTGCAACTCCATTCTTCCGTAGAGAATATGGAGTTGTTTTTTATCTCAAAATGCCACAATCTACAAAATCTATCAAAATTATTAGAGAAAAATTCACCGCCATCATCATTCCTCAAATATTTTTTTCTTTCAATCAACAACTCAACCATTGCTTTAAATTCTTTAAATCAACTAAAAAATTTATATTTACTCTTTAGAAAATATACCCATGTCCTTCTACTATAATCATTAATAAATGAAACATAATATATGGATTTTCCAATCGAAGGAATATATATAGGACCAAATAGATAAGAATGAATAAGATTCAATACACCAACAAAATTTATGAGAAATCAACTAAAATTGAACGCAGTTTATTTTGTATAAATTCAATGCTCACAAAATCAAAATCAAGATTACTATAAGACAACCCTTCAATAAGGTTTTTATTTTTCAGGGTCCTTAGACCCTTTTCTCTAATTTAGCCAAGTCTTTAGTGCCATTCAATAGTCTTCTTTGTAGGTAACTTTGATTCAAAATAAAGAGCACCCTTGGGTACCCAAAATCCATGACCATCTGTCGAATATGAAACCCTCACATATTTCAACAAAGTAGCCATAATCTTTCTTTTTACAAAATTTCTATGTACTCATAAGTGTATGCATCAAGTTTATACAATGTGTCATATATGATACCTCTAGCAATCACCATAGTACAAAACCATGAGCTAAAACCACCTAAAACGTGGCACCTATCCCTATCTCCAATAATAAATGCCTATGGTGTGTCAAAAACACACTACTACATTTAAATCCCATTTTACAACTCATTTATGTGTCCAACATGTTTTTACATCTCCCATTTTAGGACACCCAAATTTCAGAGGCCATAACTTTTGATCTAGGTGCTTAATTGACAAACTGTTTGAGCTACCAAATAGCTCACGAAGCACTCTATCAATATATAACTAGCTATATTGGTTATGATCACTTTCGAGCCCAAAAAATTCCTCTAAGGCCTTCAACTAGACTTTAAAACTTTGAAAAATGAAAACTTTAATATCTCCAAATCTATACTTGCAACAAAACTTTACGAGCATGGTTATTTAGCCACTCTAAAGCTTTAGGGAAAATTCCACATAAATCTATGCTCAAATGTAAACTTACTATAAATAGTAACCTCATGTAATTGCAAGGTCAAGACACCCTTTTCCTAACAATTTGGTATCAGAACCTAGGTTTTCTAAAGATGGGAGCTTTATTACTTTGTTGGGCCTTGTTTGGTGATGTGCAAGTCATCATGTGATAATTAGTTGAAGTTTTGAAAGGAAACCAAACAAATAATTTTTTGAATATATGTGTGAACGACGGATTAGTATGGGCTGACTACACTTGATCCATGAGGATACAAAGCATAATAAAGTCACTAAATGTCAATCCTAATAAGAACAATCAATAAAAACTAAACTAGGAATCCATTAAAAGTTAACATATTAAACTATGAAAGCTTGAGAAACATCTATTCTAATCCATTGAAACTTATTCTATTAGGGGAGTGGTGTCGCATTGATGTGGAACAACAAATCTTTCCCGATCCCTTGGATAATGAGCTTGTTTCAATCAGTTTTATTGAATAAAATTGATGAAACCATTGATATATGTGTGATGAAACATAATTTAAATGCTAAACTAACATGATGCAAGCTATTTTAACATGATTTATCCTAAGATGATCAAGATGCATTAGTGTAGAGCTAATCTAAATGGATTTTAAGCTAAAAATATTGAAACCCTAATTACCAAATAAGCTACATGAATGCATCTATATTACCATGGAATCCATTAATGGAAGCTAAGCTAATTAATGCAAGTAATTAAGATAAAATGATGTAAAATGTGAGTGCAAGTGTAAGTGATTTTAAAAACATAAGTTTGTTGTTAAAATATGGATCCATTTGTCTCCAAATAGTGACCTATTTATAAGAGAGAACATGCGAAATGAAGGGTTGAGATTAAAAGGTTAATCAATGGTCAAGGATGAAGGAAAGATGAAACATGGATCATGGATTCTCATCAACGGATGAGAATCAATGATCACATGGATCAAGGAAAGAATCAAGGGTTGATATTATTTCAAACAAACACACTTTCAAGACTTACATAAGAAGTCTTATAAGTTAACTTGCACATGAAGTCTTGTAAGTTTGTTAGAAGAGAGAATATTCCTTTTTTCAAATGAGTGGATAAAGAGAATATTCTTTGGAATATTCTCATGGGCGAGAGAAATGGATATTTCACAAATTAAAACAAAATTTTAATGTGAAAAAGGGGAAGAAATATTCCATGGGAATATTCCTTTTGGAGGAATGTGCAAAGGAGGAATATTCCCTTGCAAGTAGAGGAATTAGATTAATTAGTAATTGATAGTTAAAATAAAGTTTTAATTATGTCAAATAGGGGAATTTCATGATATTCATCAAATAAATGATTTAATGAAAAGGAGGAAAGTGAAATGATATTTAATTAAATAACTTAGAGTTAATTAATTAAATAAGAAGACTTGGGGATTTAAATTAAATAACTTGATGTATTTAATTTAATAAGATGAAATGTTAGCATGGAAGGGGGTGAATCAACCTGATTAGATTAATTAGGTTAATGGATGAAAAATGACATAATTAAATAAATAGTTGGGCTAATTTAATTAATTAAGCGAAAAGAGGATGGGTTTTAGGATGAAACGATATTAGTATACCTGATTCAAGTGTATGATATGATTCAGGACATTTTTAAGTGTTTGCCCCTCTTTTAAGTGAGGTACCTATTATGTTGGTTCAAAGGTTGGCACTTTTTCAAATTAAACTGTTGCTTTAAATCAATTTTTTTTAAAAATTAGATGCCCCATTATTGCCCCAAGAGAAGGAATAACTTGGTTCCCTACCCCCTCAAAAAATTGAGCAAAATTTTTGGATTTTGTGTTGATTTATCGAAAAAGGTTAAATGTTGCCTCAGGGGTTCGAAAAGGCTTTGGGATGCACAAAGCATGCAAAAAATGCAAAAAAAAGGGTGCAAAATAAGCTTCAGTTTGGCAAGATTGGTGAAATTAGTGAAAAACCCTAGCTATACGATTAAATTAGGTCAAAAAACCCTAATTTTTAAACATAAATAAGTGATAAAGGGCCACTTTCAATTCATTTGTGCATTCACACCTCAAAGATTTTTTGTAGTTTGAGTCTGACCTCCTGACGAAATGGCACAATGAGTGCTCCCACGACACATTTCCGACCGAGTTTAAGAGTACCAAAGGCCTCTAGGTGTAGGACCACGCGTAGGCAATTTAAATTTTTCCTTGCATTTTGAATTTTAAGTGCATTTATTGCAATTTGAAATTTAGGTTAGGGAAGTGTCACTATATTGTGACGCTTTTTCGAGAATCGATGATGTTATTTTTATTTTTAGCAATGTTACTGTGATTAGCGATGCACTTTGCAATTTGGAATTAGGGTTTCCAGATTTCAAATTGTGGTGTGGGTGTAAATAGCGATGCACTTGCCCAATTTGGAATTTATATTTAGGGTTTCCAAATTTCAAATTGCAACGCAACTATGATGAGTGACGCTAGTCGCGATTTAGAATTTGAGTGAATGTAGCGTCGTTGTTTGGAATTTGGACTATAACAATGCTTTTATCATTTTGGGGGATAAAAACTCCAAACTTAACCATTTTTTGGAAAATTTGATGTTGTGCGCTTCATGGGTGCAAGAGGTTATCCGACCTTTGATGTCCTGTGAGCACTAGCCAACAGTTTTGTCCAAACTTGATGATTTATCTAAGCTTTGATAGGAGCACCTTGGGGCGATCAGATTGTGGTACATCACCTACATGCCCATTGTGTGTACCTATTTAGCAATGGTGACAATGTTATGTGAACGATGGCATAGTGAGACCTCGTCATTCCACTTACCCATTGGTGAGGCAACACTGACACTAGAGGATGTATGGTAAATTTTGTGATTTCTCATACATGGCGAGTGGGTGATTAATGACAGTGATGCAAGATATGATGCTTATCATGAGGTTCTTGACCAAGAGTCTATTGTCCTCGTCAACTCCTAGATTGACCTCAAGATGTACAAAGATTGGGCAATGACTTTTAGATTGATCGTTGCGGTAGTGATTTCGGGGTTGGTTTCCCTAGATCAACAGAGTAGGGGACTCAGTCCAAGATTGGGGCTGAAATGGCACCAGATGATTTTTTGGAGGACTGAGTATGCATGGGGACCAATGATGTTGGCCTCCCTTTACAATGATATGTATGAATTTGTGTACTATGATGGTAGAGCTATTGGTACAAGAGTCACTCTTCTTCACATATGGGACTAGGAGCACATTGTCGTGCTCTGACGTATTATCCATATACCTAATGTGGAGGTAGATGATCTGGTCATTTGGAGGTACATAGGTTCCATCACTCTTCAACACACAAGGAAGCTCGGTATCTTATTCTGGAGGAGAGTGATTGATGAGATGACAGTGTTCAAATGGCGATTGTGGCTTCAGATGCCAGCATGGTATGATGATGTACAACAATTATTCTTTGCTCAACAAACTTGGTACATGCAAGGTTGAGAGCACACCATGATTGAGAGGTACCTTCCTGATAGAGTTTCCAAATAGTTTGGCGAGAGTCAGGATAGACCCAATGATGCATATATGGCTATTTTTGCCAGATCAACACAAGAGATGATGTGGGGACACACGATCCCAACCCATGAGGTTGTTGAGAGCTTTAGAAAGTTGGTTGTGAGGCCATGGGAAAATGATTAGGGATAGGCAGATGCATAAACTATGCCTACATATGATGCATGGTTCGTACCCCCTCCCAGACTGATAGATCAAGCAGGTATACCTCCACGAGGGAGGCCGAGAGGGAGGGGAGTAGGTAGAAGTCGAGGCTAGCCACAATATGGGAAGAGTAGAGGATGAGGTAGAGGATAGGATATCTAGGATGTTTAACATCATGATGAACAAGTCTCAAGTGCACCTCCATAGCCACCCATACAGTAGAATCAAGTACAACAACCACCGTCGGGGCCAGATCCTCATGATGCACAGATTCAACAGTTACAACAACAACTAAAAGTGGTTATAGTTGAGCAAGATCAGGTTCGGCAGTAGGTACTAGCACTCATGGCCGAGAGGGATCGGGAGCATCAACTCAGACATACCTCAGATATGCAGTCGACATAGGAGGTCGGGCGACGATAAGAGTTAGAGGCTGTGATAGCTGCATCATAGGGACAACCAATTTTTGCTTGATTAGACAAAGAGGTAGTGATTGAGGCTGCATATTATCATATGCATTATCATTGTGATGTCCCTTAGGTAATGAGGCAACCCAATTTTTTATAGAGGAGTGGAGCACATCCCCAAACTGGGGATCAACCATTAGATAGATAGCCTAGGGAGCCAAGTAGCTATCAGGGCTAGTTGTACTACAAACACTTTTTTGATTATCCCCTTCATTACTTATATAGATATACATTCATGGGCTTGTTTTTGATAGCCTCATGAATATTGTACTTTTGATAGATATACACACACTGATTTAAATATTGTACCATTACAGTCATTTTTTGGTATTTATACGAGATGATACAGATTAATGATGTGATGTGTTCTTTATTTCATGCTCATGAATATATGGATGCATATGATGTGATGCTTATGTATGGATTCACTTATTTTTTAGTATCATTTCATGACATGTGTATGGATGAATGATATGACATGTTTATGATATGCAGGTTGTGTGGATTGATACATTTCTTTTTGTGTAGTTTTCTATGTAATTTAAGGATGTCATGATGTATGTATGCATGTGGGTATGGATGATGCAAATGTTTATGCTTATGATATGATAATGAAATTGATGTGATGAATGTAATACATTAAGATGATTAGAATAAAAAATCTATATTATTCAAAACAACTTAAATGATAATGATGATGCAATGGATTATGTTTTCTTTATTATGAGATACTGGGATAATGTAAGATGCATGCATGCTAATGAGTTATGGATGCAGGATGAATGCATGATGATATTTTTGTTGACTGTCATGATAACAGGTTAGCGTGGAAAGAAGATAGAAAAAATAAGATGATTGATTTGACCATTGATTTTGAGATTGATTCAAAATTCCAACAAGTCCATGATCCACTGAGACTTTACTAGAGATGGTGATGAGAGATGCATGATGATGATTTTCTCATATCTTGGGATTGGGATTTCCGTCATTCCTTATTTTTTATATAACACATAGACACGATGCGTCGAGGTATTGATAACCAAGATGGCATTGTATCCAGTGTAATGAACTTTGACTCTGCAAACAAATAGGATAGTTATTGTTCACACCTTGACATGTGAAAACCTCGTCGAAATATAGTTTAGTAGCTTAGAATATCTCGGACCAAAGCATACACAATAGTCAACAAGCTACTCCAAACAACCTCCCTACACACAACTAAGCAAGTATGCACAAAGATTATTTTATAAAAATAGCCACAAGCACAACAAACAAAAGATAATTATCGATGCCCCATTCCTTTCTCTCTAAATCGTTTTGATAGACATCATCAAGAGGTCCTCAGAATGCGTCAATAAGATAAATCATAAGGAAAGATCAAAGAAAATAGTTAGTGTTATTGATATCTCTTGCCAGGTTTAATATAGCTAAGGTGATTTATGATGTTGATGTCCATCACAGGAAGGATACATCCTAGGAAATGTTAATCAGGTGATTTGGTTAGGATGATGTGTGTGATAAGCCATTGATACAAACTCCACTGTCCCGTTTACCTATGATCTAGACTTTAGATTTTGACACTTAGGTTCTCATTTTACAACTTGTGATACTTGTTTTCTACTAGTTTTTCCAAAGGTTGAAGGTGATGATTTTATTATGGGTGAAGGTTTATTGCAAGTGAAAGCAAAATGGGATGGATGGGTTTGGGTTTTCTAGAATATTTCAATGTTTTGAGGTTGTTTTTGGTCTTTTTATAAGTTTATGTGAATGTTCTGGTTTTTGATTATTTGAGGCTATTTAGGGTTTTCAATGATTTCCAATGTTTTTATGTTTCCTAGTTTTTCAAATGTTTAGGGGTATTCTGATATTTGAATGTTTAGGTATTTTTCATTTTCAAATGTTTAGGGTTTTCAATGATTTCCAATGTTTTTATGTTTCCTAGTTTTTCAAATGTTTAGGGGTATTTGATATTTGAATGTTTAGGTATTTTTCATTTTCAAATGTTTTGAGATTTTATAAATGTTTAAGAATTTTTCGATATTTGAATTGAGAATTTTCTAAGATTTTACAAATTTTTTAAGGCTTTTCCAATATTTGAATGTTTAAGGCTTTTTTTATATTTGAATGTTTAGGGATTTTCAAGATTTTCAACCAAGAACTTAACCTAAAATACTATCCTAAGGGCCTTGGGGGCTAATCAAAGATTAGCCTTGCCTACATTATACATGCAGAGATCACGTAGTTTGACTAACTCGACTTATTGAAGATGAGAGATGAAAAGTTGATGGATTGCCAGTTTATTATGACAGACTCCTAAAGGACTGACCTAGGGTGTCTTGAGGGCACATCAATGATGGCCTTGCCTACATTCAAGCTCAAACTCGTAGTTCAACAAGGTACAATTTTTGAATTTTTTATGTTTTGACCTGTTTAGGGATTTTGATGTGTTTTGGATGTTTTGGATTTTGACTTTACAATTTTTTGAATGTTTTTGGATTTTAGCTATATACAGGATTTTGAAAGTTTTGGATTTTTTTGATGATTTTACAAATGCTTTAAGATTTTGAAAAGGTTTTATGAATGTTTTTGGGATTTTTGATGAGATTTTCAATAACCTTAAGATATACAAGAACTTGATGTGATCCATAATGAATTGCCCCTAGTGTGATGCAATAGACTACCTCGATATAGGTAGGACAAACTGACCTTAGGAATATGCCAAGTAGTACTAAAGGGGATACGATTCTTCACAACATCAAGCTATGATATAGACGCGGATGGGAGATGGAATAAATAAGATGAATGATGTGATGGATGGATGGTGATGAGAATAATGATAGGATAAAGAGTCAAAGAATAAATAGAGGTGCTTTATTTATGTGAGGTTCCTATTTGCTAGGTTTTCACCAAGGAACTTTCCCAAAGTGCCACCGAAGTGGTTTTCACTAGAGGATGATTTTTTTCTTTAATTTTTCAATCCCTTTTCTCATTTTTTTGGATTTTGATCATTTTTTGATTTTTTTTGTATTTTCATATTTACACCCTTCAAGACTAGGCATACATTTTTTTAAGATGCAGAGTATTAGTTGGTTCCTACAAGGGTTCACCTTCAGGCATTGACAATTGATATGATCCCGATCCATAGCTTGTTGTGATGACAAAGGGACCCAACCAGTTAGGCTCGAACTTTCCTTTACTCTCTTGATCTGGAAGATTTTTCTAATTTTACTTTAGATCAAGATCTCCTACCTATAAAGACCAACTCTCGACCTTCTTGTTATAGCTTCATTTTAGTCGGTTTTGGTATACTTGCAAATGATTGAGAGCATCAAGATGACACTCATCCAATAATTATAGCTCATTCAATCAAGATACTCTATATTCCTCATTAGTGATTAGGTTTTGTAGTGACACTCATAGTGATGGAAGCTCAACCTCAATAGGAAAGATGGCTTCTAATTCATAGACCAAGGAAAAAGGGGTTGCACCTGTAGGCATGTGGATGCCGGTTCGATAGGCCCGAAGGGCAAGATTTAATTGCAAATGCCAATCATGGCCAACTTCATTGATTGTTTTCTTTAGGATTTTTAGAATGGTCTTGCTTGTAGCCTCAACTTGATCATTTCCCTAGGGGTATTATGGGGTAGAGAATCAATTTTGGATGTTGAATATTTCACATAGCTCTTTCACATCCTAATTTTTGAAGGGTGTTTCATTGTCTAAGATAAGGGTTTATGGAACACCGTAATGGTAGATGAGGTAATTCAGGATAAACTTGGTAATTTACTTCTTCATTATGCAAGTCATAAGAATGGCTTTGATCCACTTGGTAAAGTACTCGGTGGTTGTTATGATAAACTTGTGACCATTAGATGAGGTTGGAGTAATCTTCCTATGAGGTCAAGCCCTTGCTGTGAGAAAGGCCAAGGTGTAACCATTGGTTGTAGTTCCTGAGCTGGAGCATGAATCAAATCTCCATGTTGTTGACATTGGACACACTTTTGCACATACTGAAGGGCTTCTCTTTCCATGGTTGGCCAATAGTACCCCATCCTCAATAGTTTCTTAGCTAAATTCATACCACTAGAATGGGAACCACATACGCCATCATGTACTTTTGTTAAAGCAGTCAAGGCTTCCTCTTGGTTAAGACATTGTAGTAATTTCCTCTCAATACTTCAGCGATATAAGGTATCACCTATGATCATGAAGCAAGACGCCTTATTAACAAAGCTCTTTTTGAGGTTGGAGGTGATATTGGATGAGAAGGTTTATTTGCTAAGGTAGATGAATATGTCATGATACCATAGGGATCCAAGACCAACAATTACACACACAAATTCTTATTCAAGGATTTCAAAAGTTGGTATGAGAAGTTGTTATACCAAGAATTCGCATTGAAGGACGTTGTGTGGCATTTCTAACAATGATCCAATTGTTTCCATAGTGTTTGTTGCTCGGTTGTTCATGCTATTGGAATCTAGGAATACTAAGAGGGGGGTGAATCAGTGTTATGCAATCTTCATCATTATTAATCTGATATTTAAACCATTTCAACATTAAACCAAAGGAAGGATGCAAACACACAAAGAAATCATTCAAAATGCCATAACAAAAGTATTTTTACATGGAAACTCTATTAGGGGAAAAACTATGGTGCAGGTCAATCCACAATTTGAGTACTCAAATATAAGTTTTACAAAATGGGAATGCACTTGCATTCAGGCACACTGCCTAGAGCTCACTACTCAAAATGGGAAGGCTCACTACCTTAAAAATTATTCAGATTAAGTCCATCTAAAGGATTGAACTGAAGTAATAGCATCTACTCATGCCTAGTTACAATTTTGGTTAGGCAAATTTGTCGATCTCTTGACCTCTTATCTAATTCTGCTTTTTTGCTTTGCACTGCTATAATTCACATCACAAATCTTATATGTGCAGGTGAAATCGCTCTACTATACTCTTGTTTTTTGCATCATACACCAATACACTTCACATCCATCTCACATTCATATCAAAATGATATAACCGATCACTTATATATATCCACAACAAGAGATTCAATCATCCATATGTCGGCTTTAATAAAAACATAAAATACTTTTCAATGGTCGGTTGAATCCATAGACAATTGTCAATATGCACCATCCAAAGTCATCCATAGCATAGTGAGGACCTAAATAAACATGTTCAAACACATAAACATTTAAACAATTACTCCTTAAACATTTACAACGACTATATCCACCAAGTCAGCCTTCTAGCACAGATAAATAGGAAATTGATAAACCAGATCTCCTAATTCGTATACCTATGAAGGCACACCCAGATGATTCTTAGATAAGATAGTACGAACATCAAAATACCTTTCTCTGAGATCCACAACTTAAAATTATAAGTCGATAATGCAAATGGGTTCATCTTTAGTCGGATACGGGTTATTCTTCATTTTGTCTCCCAGTATGGATAAATACCAAAATGTGGACTGGATCAATGACTTAGGTTTCCACTAATAACAACACCAGATGCCAACAATATCCAAAAGCCATATGTCAACAATCTCCCCCTTTGGCATTGATGGCAACACTTAGTGAAAAATGACTAAGTGTCGAAACCAACATACTGCAATCCTTCAATACTTCAAAAAGTTATAACTAACACAACTCCCCCTAAGTTTGATAAGGCATTTTTCACTGCTCTCTCTCCCCCTTTGACATCAATGAAAAAAAAAAACTTACAGTAATCCCTTATGGAGTGTAATAAAAAACTTACTTATTCAAAAACTGGTTCAAAACTTTGAAGACATACATCCGCTGCTTGAATTAAAAGATCATTTTATACTTTTCTTTCATCTTCAGAAGAAACTTCTTCCATGCTTCTATTTCAATCCCAGTAATTATGATCATGTTGTTGTTTTTAGATGTCTGGTTGATAATCTTGATGAGAGATTATGGAATAGTGATGGTTTCTTCTAGTGTCTCTCCTTTCCTCTGTATTTCAATCAGTTGTTCCAGTTTACATTTTGTTATGTCCTTTACTTTCTAGAAGGTGTCAATAATCCTATTTTTGGTGTTTTGGACATTTGTATGCTCTATTTGTAGTTCTTGAATTCTTTTCTTGATATCACCATCATGATCCTGAAACATATCAAAGTTTTGTCCAATACTATTCAATTTTGTTTCAATTTGTTCCAACTTCTCTTTATACTTTCCAATTACATGAGGCCAATGAAGACAGTAGTTGTAGATGATATTTGTTGAATTTATGCACTTCCTTAGCTAATTCATGTGCCTTTTTAACTTGGTGAGAGATGCTTTGTACTGCTTCTTAAGATACAATATTACTTCTTCTTTCTCTTTTTGAGACTCATAGTCCATTTTCCTTGATGCATTCAATCATTTATTCTAGCAAAATAATTTGCAAATTCTCCAATTTGATCTGGTTGTGCACAAAATGAGCACTTAGTACACTTAAAATCATATCCTATTCATATGAAGGTCTGATAGACCATAATTTTATAATTTTGCACACAATATTTCCTTGTCCAGACCAATCATTCCATTGATTTCTTCTTGATCTACATTGGTTAGCAATATGCCCAAATCTTCCACAGGTATAACATTCAACATTCATTCTACTCACAGAGTTGTTTGACACATTTTTACATTCAATTGACTTATGACCAAACTTTTTGCAATTGAAACACTGACCGAAGAATGATGTATCACTTGATTTCATTTTACTTCTACATTGAGTTTCCACATGACCAAATTTATTGCAAGCAAAATAGTATCCATTAAACTTTTGAGCATTAGGTTGTCTTACCAGATGCCTTTTTGCTTTTTTCATTAGATTTCCCTACCTGAAATTCCTTTGTCCAGATCTGGAACATTCTCCTTTCTCATATCCAAGGCCTCGCTTGTCATTTTCATTCTTTTGTCCTTGAGTCAACTCATCAAGCTTAATTGAGCTAATCTTAAACTTCTCCTTGTATCCATTTGCAGTAGTAAGTTCATCCCTGAGAATAACAATATATCTTTCAAGCTCTTCTTCATTGTTTTTGGATTGTTGCAGTTCAATCTCCAGCTGAATGAATTCTTCATTTGTTCTTCATTTATTCTTCTGCATTCATTAGATTTTTCTTTTAAGGATTGAGCAAGGTTCTCCTCGTTCTTCTTTCTTCCTTAATCTCCTTAGTCAGCTTCATCACCATAGATTCCATTTCATGTTTTAGGGTAGCATTGTCTCTAGCAAGCTTTTCACATTCTTCAGTTATTTCCTTCAAGGTTTGATTCAGGTGAATATCATCCATGCTTATGCTCTATTTTTTCTTAATATGATCACAAAGATCCTTTCTCTTTTCCTTGGATTTAACAATCTGATCCTTCAATTCTTGAATGAATTTCTCAACATCCTTAAGATTTACTTTCAATTCCCAGACTTTTTTTTTAGACTGGTCAAGATCGTCAAGTGCCACCACAAGCTGTTATTGAAGACTACTAGAGTCCATTACATTCCAAGATCCACCTCAAGATGCTAAACTCCTTCTAAGGAACCTTGCTCTGATACCAATTGTTGGAATCTGAGAACACTGAGAGGGGGGTGAATCAATGTTTTTCAATCTTCATTATTAATTTGATATTTAAACCATTTCAACATTAAACCTAAGGAAGGATGCAAACACACAAAGCAATCATTCAAAACTCCATAACACAAGGATTTTTATGTGGAAACCCTGTTAGGGCAAAAACAAAAGTGGAGGTCAATCCATAATTTGAGTACTCAAATATAAGTTTTACAAAATGGTAATGCACTTGCATTCAGGCACACTGCCTAGAGCTCATTACTCAAAATGGGAAGGCTCACTGCCTTACAAAGTATTTAGATTAAGTCCATCAGAAGAATTGAACTAAATTCATAGAATCTACTCATGCTTGGTTACAGTTCTGGTTAAGCACATTTGTCGATCTCTTGACCTCTTATCTGATTCTGCTCTTCTACTCTGCACTGCTATAATTCGCATCACAAATCTTATATGCGCAGGTGAAATTGCTCTACTATCCTCTTTATTTTTACATCATACACCTATACACTTTGCATCCATGTCACATCATATCAAAATGATATAATCGATGACTTATATATATCTGCAACAAGAGATTCAATCATCCATATGTCGACTTTAATAAAACATAAAATACTTTTCAATGGTCGGCTGAATCCACAAATGATTGTCAATGCACACCATCCAAAGTTGGTGATAGTATAGTGAGGACCTAAATAAACATGTTCGAACACAAAAACATTTAAACAATTACTCCCTAAACATCTACAACGGCTATATCCA
Source organism: Sequoiadendron giganteum (assembly GCA_007115665.2). Classification (NCBI taxonomy): domain Eukaryota; kingdom Viridiplantae; phylum Streptophyta; class Pinopsida; order Cupressales; family Cupressaceae; genus Sequoiadendron; species Sequoiadendron giganteum. The sequence goes on along the minus strand of CM021102.1, from coordinate 200,790,206 downwards.
CCAAGTCGGCATTCTAGCACTGATAAATAGGAAATTGATAAACCAAATCTCCTAATTCATATACCAGTAAATGCGTACCAAAATTATTCTTGAATAAGATAGTACGAACATCAAAATACCTTTCTCTGAGATCCACGACTTAAAATGATAAGTTGATAATACAAATGGGTTCATCTTCATTTAGATACCTTGTTCTTCATTTTGTCTCCTGGTATGGATAAATATCAAAATGCGGACTGGATCAATGACTTAGGTTGCCATCAATGACAACACCAGATGCCAACAATCTCTAGAAGCCATATGTCAACACATATGTCTACTCAAAAGTTATATCAATGAAAGGGTCCTTGAGATTATCTACCATATTCTTATAGGAGTAAGCTTGTCATACTTAGTTTTGTAGTTGTCGTTTACTTGGTTGATAACAAACTAGGACTCTCCATAGCCTTTCATCTCTTGTATCTGCCATTAAACTGCTATCCTTAGGCCTGTGATTAGGGATTTGTACTCAACAATATTGTTAGTACATGGGAATGATAGCTTGTATGACTTTGGGATGCAATCACCTTGAGGGGTGACCAAAAGAATACCCGACCCTGATCTATGTTGGGTAAACGATCCATCAAAATACATTTTCCATTGGTCTGTTAGATTGTTAAGGAACATTGATTCATCAGGGAATTCATATATCAATGGATTCTCTACATAGATAGGTGCTTCTACTAGTTGGTCTATGATCACTTGTCCTTTGATTGCCTTGCATTCTACATAATCTATGTCAAATTTAGTCAAGATCATCACCCATTTCGTATTTCACCCAGTGAGAGTTGCTTTGGATAATAGGTATTTCAGTGGGTTGATTTTCTCAATAAGCTTGAATTGATGTGACAACATGTAGTCTCTGAACTTTTTTGAAGCAAAAACCACTGCTATGCATGCCTTTTAAATGGATGAATAGTTCATTTCATAGCCCACTAAGGTCATGTTGATGTAATAAATGGCTCTTTCCTTTGCATTTTCATCATGTTGAGCTAGGAGATCACCTAGTGTTGTTGATGTTGTTGAGATATATAGGATCAATGACTTGTTCAGTATTGGCAGCATGAGAACTGGAGGTGTTAATAGGTAGTCTTTGATTTTTTGGAAAGCTTTATCACACTTATCATCCCACTTGTAAGTTATTCCTTTATGAAGAAGATGAAAAAAAGGGTGGATTTTATCTAATAATTGTGCTATTAACCTTCTGATGGACTGTAATATTCCTTATAACCCTCTCATCTGCTTTAATTTTTGTGGTGGTTCTATGTCTAGGATGGATTTTAGCTTTGCTGCATCAATATCTATCCCTCTTTGTGATACAATGTAGCCAAGAAGCTTCCCTGATGTAACCCCAAAGACACACTTTTTTGGATTCAACCGTACCTTATACTCTTCAAGCCCGTTGAAGATGGGTCCTAAGACTTCTATGTGCTCACTCCTTTTCTTTTATTTTGTCAAAAAATCATCCACATAATCTTCGACTATTTTGTGGATCATGTCATGAAAGATGAGGGTCATTGTTCTTTGATAGGTTGCTCCTGCATTCTTTAGCCCAAATAGCATCATGTTCCAACAATATGTTCCCCATGGACAAGTGAATGCAGTTTTGTGTTGGTTCTCCTTGGTGATCATGATTTGATTGTAGCCTAAAAAACCATCCATGAGTGATAGAATTTCATTCCCTATTTTTAAGTCCATGATGATGTCGATGTTAGGAAGAGGAAAATCATCCTTCGGGCATGCCTTGTTTAAGTCTCTGAAATCTATGCATATTCTGATACCCCCAGCGGGTTTGGAGACTAGTACCAGGTTGGAAACCCACTCACGATAATCTATTGGTTGGATGAATCCAACATCAAGAAGCTTCTTTAACTCAAGTTTCACCAAAATTGCTATCTAAGGGTGCATTTTCCTTCATTTTTGCTTCACTAGTTTAGCTTCAGGATAGACTGCTAAATGATGCACAACTACTTTTATATTGAGCCCTAGAATATCTGTGTATGATCATACAAAGTTAGCTCTTTTCTTTTTCAAGAACATTGCTAGGTCCTTTTGTTCTTCATCCAACAAGGATTCGACATAAAAAGTGATCTTTGGTGCCTCTTATGTTCCCACATTGATTGGAGTTTCCTTTTCTAATAGCACTGTTGACTTCTCTAGATGCATCACACTAAGGGAGAGATTGAATCCCTCATCCTTGGGCACCTCAAGGAGGTTTTCACCCTCAAATGTGTCCTTTCTTTTTACTATTTTAGGATCAAAAAGTGCCACAATGTGGTTTTCACTCAAATATATGCATGTTAGTTGCATTTCATCTATTTTACGAGTAAAGGATTCAATCATCTCCCCATAATACACCCCTATGTCTAGCTCTATATCAAAACTTTCTTTGTGATTTTTCCATGATAAATTGTCACAGAGTCCCATGAATTTTGAGATCGCTTCATCATTTTCGAATAAATCTAGAATCGGTGGTCCTCGTTGGTCCAAGTTAATGAGTTGTGGGTATACTAGGTGTAGTTCAATCATTTGATTGCTCAAAGCGAAGGATGTTGTGGATATCATGAAAAGGGAGTTATTCTCAAATAGGTCAACAACATCAAGGGGGAAGTCATCTAGGGTCATATCACGAGATGTACGTAACCAAGAGGAGGTATCAACCCATTTAGCGGAAGTACCTTTGCCAATAAGGGTGACCTTGCTAGTAATATAGCCTAGGCCAAGATTCTTTAGACATTTCTTAAGAATGATGAGTTCTAGCAAACTATTGTCATTATATCATAGTTTCTCACTCTTGTTGTAGCCCCATCCTTTCATTAGCTACAAGCCTTTGTTGTCATCTTCCACGGGAAGAATAGGGATGGGTCGTTCATCTTGATATAGTATCTTAGAGACATCCTCCTCATTAACATCTTCTTGGTTCAAATCCCCCCACTTGGTGAAGGTAGTAGCTGCCATCTTGACTGTTTCGGCCTCTTTGTTACTAGATGTAGATTTTACATGGGATTTGGGAGAAAGAGGTAGGTCCCCCAACATAGAAGTGTCCTTCATTAGCTTATAGTTTCCATAACCATCATCCTGGATTACTGATTTGATGTCAGGAATGTTTTACATAATAGGTGTTTTCATTTCTGAGGTAGATGCAAGGGATGATCGGTCAACAAATGAGGAAGATGGTTTAGGCCCTTCATCATTTTTAGGGATCTGGGGTATCTTGTAAAAATTGGCCTCAAGGTTCTTGCAGTGGTAAAAGGGCTCAGGATCTTCGTGGATAGTAACTTCTCTGCCCTCAAAAGGAAACTTTGCACATTGATGGTAGGTTGAAGCTATAGCTTTTAGGGCATGGATCCATGGTCAGCCAAGCAAGATGTTGTATGGGAGATCAAGGTCTAACACTTGGCATGTAGTCTTTGTAATTATGGGTCCCACTTGGATGGTAGGACAATGATGCCTTGTGATACTCGCTCTTGATCATCATATGCTTTGATGGTGGTACTCTTTTCTTTCTCAATAGTATCTTTTGAATAGCCCAAGTTTTTGATCAACTGAGGAGTGTAAATGTTTAGATCAGTGCCTCCATCTACTAAGACTCTTTTGACCTTGTTATTATGAATTGTGACCTCAAGGTGTAAAGCATGCTTATTAGATGGTTGCGATGGTAGGTCTTGTTCCGAGAAGGTGAGAAGATGATCAATGATATGCCCTACCATAGCTTGAAATTGTTCTGTGTTAATATCCTCGAGTATGGATGATGAAGATAAAGCATTATATAGGATTTCCATATGTGTGGGAGATAGCCTCAATAGTTCCAAGATAGAAATATGTGCGGGTGTCTTCTTAAGTTGATATAGGAGATTATACTTCCTAGGTTTGGATGTAGAAAAAAAAGGTTGTGCCCTAGATTGCGATGGAACTCCTTAGATAGTGAATTTTCCACATTGAGTGGTGACTCCACACTCTGCACTAGGCCCTTTGATGGTGACAACGATGATGACACTACCATAGGAAGCGACTACATTAGAATAGACATGTTGCATGTTTGTGTAATCCTTAGCTTTTTCGGTGTTGTTCTTTTTGCTATGATCTGGCATAGGGTTTTTGTATAACTTAGGATCCTGGTTACTAGTCGGTACTTCAAAAAATATGATGTCACTCTTTATAAGGTCTTGGATAATACTTTTGAGCCTCGTGCAGTTCACTAATTTGTGTCCCTTGATTTTGTGAAAATCACAAAGATCATTCTCATTGTATCAAGATGGTTTATCCTATGGTTCTTGGTAGTTTTTGAAATTGGGAAGTGTTATTAGGTTTGACTCTACCAAAATTTTCATGATAGTCTCAATTGGTTTTGGTAACTGTGTGTACTTGCATTTTGGATAGTTGTTCTTGTTGGGTGTTCGTCGTTGTTATGTGTCTGTGTTCTTGACTTGATATTTTGTGAGGGTGTTGTTTGTTGCATAATTGATTGAACATTAACTATGTGATTATTGTTTGGCCTAGGAGCACTTAGGACCACCTTAGCATCTACCACGCCATCATTGGTCATGCTCTTGTTCATAGCCTAGACATGAAGCTTGTCATTTGAACTAGTTGATGGGCGATTGTTTTTGTAAGCTTGAGTATTTCCTTGTGAGATTAGAGCTCTCTCTATGTTAAGGGCTTTAGAAACAAGCTCATCATAAGAGGTAATGCATTGCATTTTTAAGTGGAAGGATAGATCTAGATCTATCTTTTTTATGATGATTCCTACTTGTTGTTCTTCAGGAATGGGCCGCTTGCTCTTACTAGCTCTTTGTCTCCACCATTGCAAGAAATTGGTGAAAGATTCTCCTTTGTTCTATTTGAGAGTGTACAAATATTCTAAGCTTACATCCATGTCAAGATTAAAGGAGAAGTGATCTATGAATTTATCAATGATTTCTTCAAAAGTCTTGATATCGAGAGGCAATTGAGAAAACCAATCCATGGTAGGACTTATTAAACTTCAGGGGAAGAGGCACATTAAATAAGAATCATTGTAGGAAACCTCCATACACATGACATTAAACTCTTTGACATGGTCCATAGGAATTCCTCTCCCTTCATATTTATCGAATTTGGGCATTTCAAATCCAGGAGGGAATGGTACCATTATGATGTTTCGATTGAATGGATATGGACATAAGTTCTATGTATGGGGCTTCTTCATCTTTCCCATTTGAATATCATGCATTTCTTGTGATAACACCTTAAGTAGTGATGCTAGGCTATCTTGCGGGTTTGGTGGAGGAACATACGTTGTGTATTATGGGATGTCAGACGGGTTGTGCGCAAGATTTTGATATGATAAGGTGTTGTATGGTGTGTATGGTGGTGTGGGATTTTGCAAAGGTGATTGAGGTGTTGATGTATATGTTCCTCACGTGTTCAAGATGACGATGTTCTGTTGAGGGTTATAGTAGGAACTTTGTTGTTGTTATTGTTGATCTAGTAAGGCTTGTTGCTATCGTTGTTCTACTAAGGTTGCTTGATGTTGTTGTTGTGCTGCTAAGGCTATTTCTTGTGTTGCTAAGGTTGCTTGTTGTTGTTGCTACTATTGTTGTGTTGCTAGGGATACTTATTGTTGTTATGTTGCTAAGGCTTCTTATTGTTGTTGTTGTGCTACTAGGGCTACTTATTTTTGTTTTTGCTATTATTGTGTTTCTAGGGTTGTTTGTTGTTGTTGTTGGACAACTTGTTGATAAGCTTCTTTTGCTTGTTGTAAAGCTAAGGCATGTGCTTACAATGTAGGATTAGTTGGTTGTTGGGACATCTGTGATGGATTTTAGGTGTTGATGTTTTGAGTGGGTAGCAGATTGTTGATGAGAGGTTGGGGGTTCCCTTGGTTTAACATTCACTGTAATATGGTGGATTGAGATGAAGGAATGTAAGTTTCAAGTCCCATTTGATTTTACATGGTGAAAGGTACCATGGGGAAAGATGGGGATGGTGCCATTAGATTTTGTGATGGTAATGACATATTAGGACCTTGAGTCCATTGATTGAAAAGGTTCTCTTTTCCAATGTCTTGGGGATTTCCTTGTGCCAGGGATGTGGACAAGGTATTACCTTGGTTGATGGAGTTGGTGACCAAGGGATTGCTTTGATTTGGGTCGATGATGGATGGGATGGATGTGTTTTATGAAACCAATGGTGCAGATGAATGAGTTGGGGGATTGGATAGACATAACCCTATTTGTGTTGAGGTTCGACCTTGTGTTAGGGTGTTGGCATGCCTTTGTGGGTTGATTTGAGACACTTGGCCTATACTCCCTTGCAGGATGTTGGGCACGATTGTGGTGCTTGTGGGGATGGATGAAGATTGGTACCCTCGATATGTTTATGTTGTCATTGACTCATGAAGTGTAGGTGGTTGATATTGATGTAAGGGGTGTTCAAGAATGGTAGAAGCACCAATTTTTTGTGTCCAAGTAGTGGATGGATTGGTGTTGAGCGTACCCACAAGTGTGTTGCTTTAAAATGGAATAGTATGTCCAAAGTCTTTAGCAAGACTAGTTATAATACTAGGGATGGATGTTTGATTTAACAATGAATTTGTTTGAAAGGTGGATGAATTCAAGCCTTGTTCCAATGATTGCACAACAAAATATGGGGAAATCAGAGCAAAATTTCCTAAGGCTTGATGTTCTTATTTGTACTCCATGATTTCTTCCTTAGTAAGTCCAAATGGGTTGTTCATGACATCTTTTATCTTGTATGGCCCTGATGGGGTAAATTGACTTCTTGGATCGAATTCTAAAGGATTGGGATCACTTGAGATGAATGTGACTTTGGTTTTATCCATAATTATCTTGTGTTGTGATCTTGTCTTTACCATAAATTTTGGGTCACCTATGTGATAGTTGTGTTGAGATTTATAGTGTTTGAACTCTCTAGTTGACTCAAAATTAGGTAGAAGGGATGCTACAAGTCTTTTGGGAGTAATGATGATAATGGGAGATGAAAAGGTGCATGATGTGGAGAGTGGTCTTCGCAAACGTTTTGGGACAACAATTTTGACTTAAGTTTGATTTTTTGATGTTTGGATAAAGGATGTTTATGAACTTGTTTATCTTTAGGGTAGATTCGTGACCTTCAAGATAAACCAGTTCAAAGATGATAACCAACTTAACTAAATGCATGGAAAAGGATTCATTTCACATACAAAGTAGCTAAGTTAGGGGTTGGTTTGATATATGTTTAAGTCAAAAAGTGTTGGTGTATTTGAAATTTTTGCAAATTTTGGCAAAGTGAAGGATGATTTTTTATGAAGGTTGGATGAAATATTTGACCCAATGTTAAACTAGAATGAACCTTTTGTTTTCCAAGACCAAGGTAGTGAGAAAGATGCTAGACCTCAAAAAGTGTTCAAATCCAAAAGACCAATGTTTGACTTAAATGAGGGGTTCATATTCAGCATACATGTTTGGATTGTTCAACGAAATGTCTATAAAACCTTGTTACCAACTTGTTCCAATTGCGGTACTGTCTTAGGATACGTCTTCTAATGTACTTTGAACTATGATGTCTAAGTTTTAAATAGTGGCATGTAGACCTTCTCCTAGGGATTTTGATTTTGCATGAGATCATTTAGAGAAGTTCAAGATCATGGAAGAGATCAACGTTTTGACTTTCAAAGAAGGCATACAACTCTGGATCATTCCTTGAAACATGTATATAAAAGTTCCTTGTAAATATAGTTCTATTTTGGTAGAGTGCCACAAGGTGTTGTTTGATAGCTTTTGGACTATGATGCCTAAGTTTGAAGTGACGACATGTAGACCTTCTCTTGGGGATTTTGATTTTGTGTGAGATCATTTAGAGAAGTCTAAGATTATGTAAAAGAGGATATTTCTTGCCATGCATGTGGTGGTAATTTAGGGGTTGTCTTGCCACAATATCAGTTTGTTCTTCTTATTCAACATCTAAGATGTTTGTTGTGTTTCTCTATTGAATGTGTATTTCCTTTGTTTCAAAATTGAATCTTCTTAAACTACTAATTATATTGGTTTGTTCTCCTTCAATGAGTTCAAAGTTTGGTTGAATGATAGTGGGCATAAGGTCGGGTTGTTCGACTAACATGATCAGTCACCAAATGGTCATGTGGGGTTCAATTTTTCAAGTTTATCTTGCTTAAATGAGTTTCTTCTTACCAAAAACACTTGTTTTTCTTAAGTTAAAACTAAATGTCTATGTCAAAAAACATCATCAATTCCACAAAGTCCACTTTGTGAAAAGGATGAAGTCAAGGGCATAGTTACCTAGGTTAAATTTGGGAAGTATGGATTGAGATGTAAACCAAAATATTTAGAAGTCTCTAAGAATAAATCCTTAGTATAAGCATCAATATCAAGGTTTGTCAAAGGGTATCCATAATTTAGACCAAAGGGTTTGAAATTTTGAAAAGATGGTTGATGTTTGTTTTTAATTGTTTTGGAATCAAGCAAGTGTTAAATTGACTCACAAGTAATAAAAATCCTAGATAGATAGATCAAGTACATATTTTTTGGTAGGCTTACCAACCATCGAAAGAGATGATTAATCCAAGAAGATGAAGTGGAAAAATAGCCCATGTCAAGGAAATGTAACATCTTGACACACCAAGCAAAGGAATCCCTTCCCCATTTGCTTTATTGCCTCAATCAAAAACCAAACATGGTAAGTAACTTCTTGGAGCGATGCTAGTCAAATGCATTGCATTAAAATACGTTTTGGAAAATTGGACTTGGTTAGCTACTATTTAAACAAGATTCTTATTGACAATAAATTGAGAACACCCAGTCGTATACACACCTGATTTTCCACTTAAGGCTCTTACTATCATTCTCGTTCCACTTAAGGCATGGTACTAGGTGCAATATATTATACAGTCCAAAATAGAAGGTACTTTCTCATGATTTCCCAACCTTTAATATAGCCCACTAGTAAACGTGCTTGCAAGAACTTGCCTATGACTTTCTCGTTGCGAAGTGTGTCTCATAGTAAGTCATCTCTTAAGGGTGACACAAAGCATAAAGGTGTATTTAAGTATTTATCTTCACCCAAGATCACATAAAGCACAAGGGGAGAGGATACGTACTATAAGTGCACACAAGCAATGAAGTACACTTTGAGTGTTTCTCTTCACCCAAGATCGCACGAAGCACAAGGTGAGTGGATACGAACTACAAGTGTGTCACAACAAATCAAGCACTCATTCATTTTAAACACAAAATAAAGTATGAAAGTTGTACTGCTCAATTTTAAGCCAACAAGCAAAATGATGTGAGGGTTCAGTTTTAACCAAATTGAACGTTCATTTCAAAACCCGATTGAAAGCTAGTTTGGTCCTAAAGCAAAAAAGCATCATAAATGGATTAATTGCCCCAAAAATGTTGAAACACTTGTTACAATCATAAATAAATGATTAAATTCTCCTTCACTTTGATTTTTATCGTCCAACCTACAAAATCCAATTAGCCTAAAAAAGCAAGAAGTCAGTGATGTGTCGAAAAATAGATAAAATTAAAAATTCAAAGCACATACCAAAAATTACTCACTATTTGTGGTTATCAATAAAAATCATTTTTGTTCACAATAGCGTCGCCATAATTCAAATGAGCATCGCTCTGGTGAAAAATAGTGTCATTCTAGAGCAAGACAGTGACGACGATAGTGTCGCTATTTGGTGGCATCGTCATTTTTAAATCCTCTATACTTCTAAAAAGTATTAGTGTCATAGTTTGTTTTAATCAACGTTGGTGATTTAATTAGGCATCATTGTATTGGATGGAAATAGCATTGCTATATGATGATGCCTTACAAAGGTGTCACTAAAATCTCCAAGAGCGTCGTTATATCTGCAAAAACCAAAAAAAATCATTAAATTTGATTAGTTTTGCCCTCCTTCTAGTGCCAAAATGGGACCAGTAGATTATTATGAGCTGACTACACTTGATCCATGAGGATACAAAGTGTAATGAAGCCACTAAAAATCAATCCCAATAAGATCAATCAATAAAAACTAAACTAGGAATCCATTAAAACTTGACATATTAAACTATGAAAGCTTTAGAAACACCTATTCTAATCCATTAAAACTTATCTTATTGGGGGAGTGGTGTCACGTTGATGTGGAACAATGACTCTTTCCCAATCCCTTGGATAATGAGCTTGTTTTAATCAATTTTTATTAAATAAAATTGATGAAACCATTGATAGATGTGTGATGAAACATGATTTGAATGCTAAACTAGCATGATGCAATCTATTTTAACATGATTTATTCTAAGATGATCAAGATGTGTGAGTGAAAAGCTAATCTAAATGGATTTAAGCTTAAATTATTGAAACCCTAATTACCAAATAAGCTACATGAATGCATCTATGTTACAATGGAAGCTAAACTAATTAATGCAAGTAATTAAGCTAAAATGATGTAAAATGTGAGTGCAAGTGAAAGTGATTTTAACAACATAAGTTTGTTGTTAAAATATGGATCCATTTGTCTCCAAATAGTGACCTATTTATAGGAGAGCAAATGAGAAATGAAGGGTTGAGATTAAAAGGTTAATCAATGGTCAAGGATGAAGGAAAGATGAAACATGGATCATGGATTCTCATTAATGGATGAGATTCAACGATCACACGGATCAAGGAAAGAATCAAGGGTTGATATTATTTCAAACAAACACACTTTCAATACTTGCACAAGAAGTCTTGTAAGTTAACTTGCACAAGAAGTTTTTTAAGTTAACTTGCACATGAAGTCTTGAAAGTTTGTTAGAAGGGAGAATATTCTTTTTTCAAATGAGTGAAGAAAGAGTTCTCATGGGTCAGGGAAATAAATATTTAGAAAATTAAAACAAAGTTTTAATGTGAAAAAGGGGAAAGAATATTCCATGGGAATATTCCTTTTGGAGGAATGTGCAAAGGAGGAATATTTCCTTGCAAGTGGGAGGAATTAGATTAATTAGTAATTGATAATTAAAACAAAGTTTTAATTATGTCAATTAGGGGAATTTCATGATATTCATTAAATAAATGATTTAATGAAAAGGGGGAAAGTAAAATGATATTTAATTAAATAACTTAGAGTTATTTAATTAAATAAGAATACCTAGGTATTTGAATTAAATAACTTGATGTATTTAATTTCATAAGACAAAATGTTAGCATGGAAGGGGGTGAATCAACCTGGTTATATTAATTAGGTTAATGGATTAAAAAAAACATAATTAATTAAATAGTCAGGCTAATTTAATTAATTAAGCAAAAAAAAGGATGGGTTTTAGGGTGAAACAGTGTTAGTATACCTAATTCGAATGTATGATATCATTCAAGACAGTTTTAAGTGTCTATAATATGTTATGTTGAACTTTAAAAATTACAACACCTACCTACCCTTGTGGGGGTTTGCAAATATTGGAAGGAAAAGATTAACTGATGAAGGAGGGATACTCTCCCTTCAAATCCAAAATCAAACACTTCAACAAGAACAAAAACTAATGTGCAAAAATCTACAACAAGATTATAGCTTTTATATTCAACTTCTTCAACACAGGTTTTCCAAACTTTAGAAATGCATACAAAACCCTTTGAAATCGGATTACAACAAATAACTCAGTCTCATAGATTGATGTACAACAATATAAATGAGTCTCAAATTGATCTATGATAGGAAATTAAAAAACTACATCAAAAACAACTCTTTCCCTTCACATACACATTCAACCCACAACTTGTAGTGGCAATCTTCAACCTATCATTGTTCTTGTCTTGCACAATGATATCATAACCTCAAATTGTTGTCTTCAAACCTACAAAAGATGACTTCCAACAGCCCTTGGAGAAAAATCTATTCCATTTTCCTTCCACTCCCCCTTCTGGCCTGCAACAATCAATCCCTCCTTTATTGCCATGCCTTCTTTTTTGTCATTTTCATCCAAAATGTAACTCCTAAGAAATACAATGCCTCCAACATGGAAGAATTCTCAAAAATCAAGAAATAAAATATTAAATATGCATTTACAACCTCCAAAACACTCCCAAGAAAGATTAGGCCAAAATAGATGCATTATGGCTTTTCCACTCCACTCAAATAGTGAAGCGAATAGAAAAAGCTAAACCACTTGCTCTTGGGCACCCAAATTCTTCATGCAGAAATTAAGGAACATTAAATGAGTTGCCATAACTTGTAACTCCCTAAATACCATGGCCAAGAAGGCATATTTGAAGATTTAACCTTGAAAATGCTACAAAAATGAGTTCAAATCACCATAAAACTGTAACATAACAACTTGGCCAAATATTTATCAAATATTTTAGGCCTTATTACAAAAAAAAAATATTCACCTACAATATTGAAAGACCAAAATAAATCAAAAACTTAAAATTAAATATTTTTGCTTGATGCAAGATTGCTAGTTAATCGTGGATGCTCCTACATCATTAACCATGATCTACATGTTTAATTGGGTGTTCTATTCACAATATTTAGTTGGGTTGGACATGACACTTTCCTTGGAATCCAATCCATCGGTAAAATAAGATGATATTGAAAATAATGGGAATGTGTAGGGAAATATTAATTTAACCAACAAATGCCATCAAGATGATTTATTTTCATGTTTTGTAGTCCTAGACCTTAAAAAGAGATAAATGTTGATTCATGAAAGGAAGCTAGTTGGAAGAAAATATTTTTTGAATAGGGTAGAGGACTTAAAAATTCCATAAGTGAACAAATATTAAGGTTAGCAAAGTATTAATTTGTAGAAAACCCTATCTCATACTTGTTGTAATACAATCACCTTTCTTATTCTATAGGTAGTTTTGTGTAAGATTGAGGGTGTAATCTTTCAAATTTAGGATGTTTTACCCCATTACAGATATATACACCCACAACTTAGCATTACCAAAAGTAATCATGTGTTTTTAACATGGACACTTTGAACAATTGACCTTTCTATTTTTTTCCTTTTCAAAGCAACATTGTTTTTCCTTTTCAATGCAACATTATGAGTTAAACGTAGATGCTTTGAGTTTCCCCTTAAATGTAAGAAATTCTAGATATTCTCCCTTATGTTTGTTAGGTATGATTTACCTGAGTAAGGAAGTCGAATGTGGTTTATGTTCATGCTTAGTCCTTAATAAACTTCAATTAGCCAAGTGAACAATTATATCCCACTTTGACTAAACAACAAAATAATGAATCCATTTAAAACTATTTGTGAATAAATAAGTGTACTCTTGTTGGATTAAATATTTCTTAAGATTGTCTATCTTATGCATCATATTACCTTGGACTTTACTAATTAATTCTATAGCATATTTTGGTGTAAGGACCTTGTTTGAATAAAAAAATAATTATGAGGAATTTTTTCTTGGGACACCCTACTTCTTATGAGTGTTTGCTTGTAAGATATGATTCATTAAAAATTTGTATGTGAAGGTATATATTTGCAAGGTGCTAGATGGTGTGATTTTAGAACATGAAAATATAAACCTTTGTATGCAGCTCAAGTTAAATAGGTTATAAAAGATAATATATAGTTATGCAATTTGGTGTACAACATATTTATTATAATGTGATTAAATTAAGAATATTGATAAATTAGCTTGAAAATAGGAGATTTTTTCAATAGGTTATGGAGATTTAGAATGGTAGGAATATGCAACTGGAAGAATTAAAAATATAGTGAACCTAGTTATGCAAGAAGAGTAAATGGAGTTAAGATTGGTTATAGGAAACAATTTTTCACCTTAATTATTCTGGTTGTCGAATGAAATCAATGATTAATAGAACAAGTAAAACCTACTGGAGCTAGGTAACATAAAAAATGAGGAGCATTCTTCATGAAAACTAATTGGTAGTTTAATTATAACTATATATAAATTAGGAAGAGATAAATGTGGAAAATGAGTATATTCAAGTGGAAAGATTTATTGTAAATAATATGAATTAAGTTGTGTGTGAGTAGGTGAAACCAGTGTGTAACTCATGCATGTGTTATAAAATGGTGAAGTTCATAAGATTTATAAGTGTTGTAGCATGCAAAAAGAACATGTGTTGAGTTTGTGTTTGAAGAGTCCAATATAGGACATCATGTCATGAATTTTAGAGAAAGGGTATTCATGATTAGAAATAGTGTAATATGAAAAGCGTGTTGGTGCCTTGGTAGCATAAAGAATATGACGAGTTAGTAGAGGTGATGAAACCTTTTTGGGTGATTAGATTTTTCATGGAAATAATTTATCCTCATATTATAAAAACATTACAATGATATATATATATATATGATTCTTTAAATACGTGACTCATGGTTTTGTCACTCAATGTGTCTCAGGGTGTGTGGAACCTAGGCATGTTAGTCAAGGTATTGTTACTATGTTCCCTATGAATTTAATACCATCATTCCCTTCCTCCCCTTTGGTGGCTTCAATAAAGACACATGGTGTATGTAATGTGAAGACTTTTGGGAGTGTGAATTGTTATGAATTTGTTATTTGACATTTTATTTTCTTTTGTATCATGCCAATAGGGTTGGAATCTTAATTATTGAGCTATTTAGATATTTAAATTTTGAAATGGTCATTTTTCCTTTAAGAACTTGTTTGATCTACATTCATTGAAATTGAAAAGTTGCAATGTTTCCAATTTTTATCTTTATTTTTTGAATTTCTTTTGTGAGATTTCCCTTAGGATTTTTTTTTATTTTAGCTTATTTGGTTTGAGGAATTCTTATTCTTGGAAATTTTTGGTAGGTGTGATATAATTTGATATGTGTAAATCACTGTATTTGAGGAAGAATCCTTAGTGGTCTGTATAGGGGAGTAGATGGCCTAATGAATGATATGTTGACAATGGGGGTTGTGATTGGGCTTGACATAGCATAATTACAAAACTACCTCTAGATAAATGTGAGAGACTTTGTGTGTACCCTCTTGTTGAAGAATAAACCCCTTAAACAAAAGGGGAAAGTTGTAAGAATGTTTAAATAAGGGTCTTTAGAAAGGGTACTCGATGACATTTTCCTATCAATTACATTGATTTATGATATCTATGGTAATTGACTTCCTTTAGAATATAATTGTATAATTCTTTGATTAATAATCTGAGGGCTTAGTAGTTCTACATATATAATTTCTTAGGTTATAAAATTTGTAATGAAATGGTGTTATGGATACTTAGTGGTTTTTGTACCATTCATCCTTATAAATCTATTATGTGAGTCATGTGGTGTAGAGTATGTATGACGTATATGTTGTTGTATTTGAATGTGATGTGACATGTTTGTGAATTAAGTAATAAAATACTAGTAATTAATAAAAACTAATATTTATTTTGGATACAACATGATAGGAGAACATATTGCTTGATGATAATTATATTTTAAGATGCCTAAGACTAGATGATCACACTAACATGTCAATGCTTCAAGAGAAACATGACCTTCATTGCCAGAGTCAAAGCCACACATTTCAAAGACTTCACATCAAGAATTAGTGTTGAATCTAAATTTTCAACTCTTGTACTCGTTACAAGAGTTGATCAAGGTACTTTGTGACATATTACCACCAGTAATTGAGGATATCATGTAGAGGAACCTCGACCATTTATATGGGAGCATGTGATTATACATAGAGAGTGCAACATGAGTCCTTTACCAATTCATGAGGACCATATCTATAAAATATTTATTAATGAATCCCATGATCAATAATAGGGTCACACAAAGCCACAATATGAGAGGATACTTCATATTATTACAATATGTTAATTTTATTTAAAATGAGAGGCTTCAAGATAATCGATACATTAGGGGTTTGAATGCAAGGGTAGTAGACCCCATTCATATGACCCAAATAGAGAGCCTTCATATTGTTAGGGAGAGAATACCAACATAAAAGGGGATTCAAAGGATATTTATTGAGACTCTCAAGAGGATTTGTAGACCCCCTTTAGGGCTATAAAGGCCAACATAAAAATACTAGTAAGGATGAGGCCTAGAACATAACAATTTTTGAGAGTGATCACTTTAGGACATGACAGTAATAGGTCCATGTAGAGATTAGAGACCATAAGAATGGAATGCAAGTCCACCTCAATTGCAACAATATTTTAGAGGAGGATATATTGGCTCTAGTAGGCCTGAGGCATCCCGAGTTGGTAGGAATCAGGTAGTACAATTGTATACAAGTGGTCCTTGTTAGTATGTGGCGAAATGGGGCATGTAGCTAGAGAATGTTTGTAAGGCTTTGGGGAAAGTGGAGAGTGAGCTCGAGTTCTAATGCAAATGGTTGGTGTTGAGAGCACTTTATCTTCACCTCCTTAATAATTTCTAGAAGGAATTCCAATCCTAGGGGGAGGATGTGAGGCCCACCTTCCAATGGTAGACTTTATGGCCATTGTTCACAACTATTTTACCATCATAACGGGGCATTTTATGCAATGATTTATGAGTATGTTATAGACTTTTAATTTTGGTATTTATTTTGGATTCACAATGTACGTATATATACATGCATGAGTTCATGTTGATCATGGTTATGGTGATGTTATACAAATGGTCATATTAATCACATGAATTTATTTTTCTACCATTTTTGTATATGGTTTAATTTAATGACTTGATGGTTATGATGCATTTCATATGTTGAGAATTTATGATCTTCTATCCTAGAAATATTGTTTACTAGGTAAGTATAGTATTACCATGACGATAAATGAAAGTATGCATCAAAAATGTTTAGTTATGAAATATTATATGTGAAATATATTATATTTTAATGTCTTGTTGCTTTCGTTTTGAATTTCATTATTATGAACTAACAATTGAAATTAAGTGTGTAGGAATTTCATGGCTAATGAAATTGGGGATATCACATGATAATCCTCTTGTGAATAACCATTTGAGTATGACCTAGTCTACTTGGAGAGACTAAGGTCTTATGTGATGTGTAAATTATCTTGTGATGCAAAATTTATTGCTCGTAATATGAAATGTTTATTTCATTATCATGGAGTCTAATGTTTATATTAAGATACTTATTGGATATTTGAGCAAGTCAAAGTGGAAGAATATATTTTCCTAGCTATCAAACTTAATTCCATATTTTCCAAAGTTTGATGTGGATTTAGAGTGTTATTTCCACCTTTTTTTGTGTCCCCTAAGGTCCTAGGTCATATGATTATGGCTTAGGGCTCTTTTGAAGGGTATAGATTAAATCATGTGTGAATTTAAAACCTCATTCTATAGACATTTATAAATGTGATTAGATTTTATCATGAGGGTAAGTCTTGGTGTGAGAATTTTGTAATGGGACATGAGATGATCCTAGATGAGGATTTTTTCCCCATCACCTTGCTCACACATTTGGGATACTAAATTGAAGAAGAATAGGTCCCATAAGGATTGATAATACATGAGTGAGCAAGATGCTTAAGGTTGTTTTAGAAGATCAATTATGAAGGTGACATTGAGAGACAAGGAGAGGAAAATTTATATTTAATTCTCAATTTTGAAGAGAAGAGGGTCTTTTTATTTTTGCAATTATTGAGCGTTGAGAGTATGGATGGTTGAGGAAGTTGAGAGAAAAATATTGGTGGGGAGGATAATATTGGAGGGTTGCTAGTTGAAGTCTTCACCAACCTCTTTCAAGTGTTGTAAACTTGAGAGGTACGTTTTCATATATTTTGTGTCATATATATGTGAAAAATTTCTTCAATGCATCTTAAATGGTTTATATTTGTATTATTTGTGAGGTGATGCTCATTCTTATGTGTTGTGATTGGATTAGGTTGGATATGTATGGGTAGGCTCTTCGAATAGATGAGAGTATACCTTGTATTGTAGTAGAGTTGTAGGAACCTCTTTGAGGATATTTGAAGGGTGTGAGTACCCATACTTTATTATGGATTTGTTTTTTTTGGATGTGTGTTGAGTTGGAGAAATGGGATATGAGTACCCATACTTTAATGTGGTTATGAGATTATTAGATATGTGATGAGTTGAAGAAATATAATAACCCATTCTAATTATTACTTAAATATTTATTGTAAATGACATTATTGTTGAAGTTGATAAACCAACCTTATAGATCCCAATGAACACCTGCAAGCAAATAACCTATCACCAAAGGAGATCAAGAGACATTGCAAGAATGGTGCTCTGCAAAAATGAAGCTAAAACACATTAACCAGAATTAATAATTACAAAGAGATCAATCCTTATGAAAGGAGATCAAAACCCTAAAAATGAGAACCCTAGGGTTAATAATTAATTATTAAAGGGTCTAAGTTTAGCTTAAGTTAAAATAAAGTAAAAGGTGACTTAATTAATTCAATCATATCAATTGAATTAATTAAGTAATTAACCTTATTACTCCAACACCCCCCCTTAAGATAAACTTAGGGAGAAGCTAAAAACTAAGGACAAAATGCATGAAAGAAAAGATGGGTCCCGACAACTAGGCCTAATGAGGTACCCATGTACAAATGCAAAAGATCTCTCACAACAGGAGAAAAAGGAGAAAACCTCATGGGAAAAACTCCTCTCCAAAATAGAGAAATACATATGAAGGATTAAAGAAGCCTCCAAACAAGAGTGAAGGACTAAAGAAGCCTCTAAACAAGAGTGAATGATGAAGAAGCCTCCAACCAAGAAGAAATTGTCCTAAGAGATAGAAACAAAGGATGAACATGAACAACACCACTGAAACATGAAGAAGCTGCAAACATTGTCATAGAATGACTGTTGAAATGTTAAAAGAAGAACCTCCATTGAAACATATGATGATCAAGATCAAGAAGACAAGAATCTGTATGAGTGACCCCAAAGACACTACTCGAATCCGACGGTGAACCAAGGCAAACATCAATAACTCAAACATACATATAGCACAAGTACTAATAGCCTGAAGAACTGATCAAGTGAAAAAGGAAAGTCGCCTCTTGAATGCAAGAGTGTCCATATGGTAAGTAATCCATCTCAACAAAATACAAGTAACCAGTCACTGATGTACCTTGTATCTGAAAGTACATAGGAACAAATACTGAATACATAGCTCACTCTAATGAAACTAAGGAAGTAATATCACCAACTGTACAAATCCCCCCATAATGCTGACAAGGGAGAGTCATGACAAGTACATTGAAACTGAATTCCAGAAAGAAGTGCATGAAGAATAACCAAGAACATCTTAATGTGAAAACATGAAAGTACCAACAAAGTATAAAGGGTGTGTAAATGAAGGCACACACGCATGAGTCAAGAATCAATGTGATTCACTGTTGTCATGGAAGGAACACTGACTAGACAAAGGTATTATGGAAAATAAAGGAAAACATCAACCCCCCATGACACTTTATAGAATAGTGTAAGTACAATAATGGCACAATATGATGTGCAAGAATCCCAATACTACACATACAAAGTTGAGGCACTTTATTTCAGCTCATTTACAAATGATAAATACATGCAATGTGATCCCATAAGGTCCAAAAATGACCTAATACTGTAAATACATGAATAATAGCCAAAAAGAAGCCATCCCATGCAAATGAGAAGTTTCTAGGAGCTAAGATGTCCAAGTAATTCACCAAAATGTGAAAACACAAAAAACTAAATAAAATGTACCTAGTAAAATTTTCGATTAAAAAATCTATAGATATGGAAAGAATACTAGAAGACCTTTACAACACCTATTTGTTTTCAAAAAACGGAGTATGTATGCAAAATTTATGCCCTTGAAAACGCTAAAAGAAAGATCTGAATTTGATTGGAAATAAATGTAGCAAAAAAGAAAAATCGGGAAAAATCACCTACAACACTAGATCGGTCTCAGTTTCAAATTTTTGATGATATTTGGTTTTCAAAAATTTGAGTTTGAATGCAAAAGTTATGGCCAAAATACCAAAACTACTCTAAAAGGGGTTTGGTGGTTAAGCTTGGCAATTAAGCTAGCATTAACCGCTAGCGGTTAACTGACGGTGACACCTGTTAACATTGTGTTTAAAAAAATAAAATTGAATTGTGTGTCATACCAAGTCGTACAACCCAGAAATGAAAAAAAATTGTTTCCTAGAGTCACTATCTCTGATTTCAACGATTTGACAGTTGATTCTGGGGTTTTTTGGCGCTCTGAACGCGATGGTGAGGTCTGTTTGGGTTCAAAATGCTCCAAAATTGCAAGTACCCTCTGGATCTAGCAAAAAATTCCTTCCTTCAAACCCTCACAAATCTGACAAATGAAAGCCAAATTTGACAAAACAAAGGTCAATCTTGACTATTCTGACAACTCTAGATTCAATGGAGAGGTTTGATTTGTTTTTGGATGCACTGAAAAATTTCTTCAAAGCAAGATCTCACAAAAAAAGAATAAGAAGCTTGTAGATCTAGAGCTCTAATACCATGTAGAAGTTGATAAACCAACCTCACATATCCTAATGAACACCTACAAGTAAATAACCTATCACCAAAGGAGATCAAGAGACACAAGAATGGTGCCCTGCAAACCAAGAGAGTAAAATTGCATAAACAAGAAGTAATAATTACAAAGAGATCAATCCTTGTGAAAGGAGATCAATACCCTAAAATTGAGAACCCTAGGATGAATAATTAATTATTAAAGGGCCTAAGTTTAGCTTAAGTGAAAATAAAGTAAAAGGTGACTTAATTAATTAATCGATATGATTGAATTAATTAAGTAATTAATCTTATTACTCCAACAATTGTGAATATTAATTTTAAAAAGACATAACTTAAGCAACTATTTTCAGTCATAGCAACACATGTCTAATTAAAATAAGGTTCATAATAATATGTATTCATTTCCAAATGTTAATTACAATATCCAAGTTAACTTAGCTCATTGGGCCACAAAGTCAATACAATACACAATTTTACATCAAGGTTACATCATAGTCCATGATAATCATGAATACATCCAAGGTTTCCTCTTGACGCTTGCCTCCACTGGTGGATGGGAACATCGTTGAAGTGCTTTACCGCCCAACCACAAAGCTTACGCTACCCCAAAATTCTTCCTACTTGAAGAATGCCTAACCTTGCACGAAAATTTTAGCAAGAGAACAATCTGCAAGGTGGAATCTTGTGCGTGCCCAAACATCAACATGCATCTCTATCTGTGATTTAGAAAAATTCAAGATCTATGCTAGGAATGGAAGCGAGTGCTATCACAAATTCTATACATATATAATGGGATTATTGCTTGTCCAAGCATAATAATTAGTTGCAACAACAAAAGATAGGTTTTTGATAAAGCAAAAACCTATAGTCTTTGTTCCTCATTTCGACACCCGTCCCAGAAGGTAACTTTCAACATCATAGTTATTCCTTAGCAACTATCTACCCTCTAACAACATCTACCCTGAGGTGCTCTAGTCTACTTAGGTGTTGTTGTTCTACTCAAATGAGAGAATACTCTTTACACACATATCTACGAGAAAGTAATTTAGTCTACTTATTTCCTCAACTTAAATAAAATCATAAAATAATCCATTGGTTTTGCTCATTACATTATCCATTCATTTCATACACATGTCACATGATTACATTCAATGTAATTCATTATTCATTTAAAAATGAATGAAATAAGTAACAAAAGAAGGTATGTCACAAGTATGTGTATGTACGTAGATGAACGTCTATGTGCATACACATATATGTGCCAAATTAAGTTATTAATTTGTGCATGCATTCTAAAATAAAAACCATTATAACAGATTGCTTTCTTTCAAATAATGCTACAAATTTTCATATTGTTAATAGTAATACGAGATGTAAATTACCCTTTTTAAAGAAATAAGAACAGTTCGAATAGTTTCCACATACTGATGTGTTATTTATATCAAAACAATGATGTTTGTATCATATTAAATGTTGTTTATATCAAAAAAATGGTGTTTGTATCAAAACAAATGTTGTTTGTATCAAAATATTGTTGTTTGTAGAAGTTTACAAGTTACTATGTCAATATGTCTCATTAATAGTTTTGGGTTATCTAGTACATCATGTAAACGGTCAATGTTCTTCATTTTGCTTATATAATTATCTAGACAGTACTAGTTCCCTTTTTGTGAAAATAAAATAATTGGACATGCTTGTCATTTCTAATCACATACAAGTTGGAACATTTATATTACTGTTTCGGGTTAAGAGAGACCCGAGTTTCTATGGGTGACTATTATGGATATAAGTTCGAGCTACTATTGTTCTAATAACGACTAATAGTTGAATAACTGCTTGGTTTCATCACTAACATTATCATTAGTTGAACCTTGAAGGAATGTCAATAATTGACTTGATCGATAAATAAGACTCATTCATAGTAATTTTGTTAAGAATGATATGCGCATGCAAAATGGACTGGTGGATACAATATTGCATCACATGTATGCATAAATGGTATGTTGTAAATTGATATCCAAAAGATATACTATAAGCATAAAATGGAATATTGTAAATAAAAGGGGATCATTCTGATGAACGATTAAATTTATACTCAAATGCTTTATTGTAAATCGATCTTAAATATCATTCCCATGAAATGAAAATAAAATCGAACGAAATAATTGTTTGGCCATCATTCTCGGTGAACAGGGAAACATGCTTAAATAACAAAAATATGTATACATCATTCTATGAACAAGTTTTGAATCCTTCACATCATTTGGCATGGATTGCTTGCTCAGCCTACCTAATAGGAAGATCAACAAACAACCAAAAATAACATTAGAAATACAATTGATCCCTTAGAGGGAGTCGATAAATGATTTAAATATCATTTAAATAAAACAATGCTAACATCTATCAAATTCATCTAATTAACCATAAAATGGTTAAATAAACTTATATGCAAGAAATATTGACTTGAGGAGATAACAATAAAACAAATAGAGTTTAACAAGATTGAACTATAATGTTGATAGAAGATTATGCACAAAATTAGTGCATGCAAAAGGGTTGGCCGATAAGGCCCTTGCAACTTGTTGTCACTCAATATTGCGCCTCTGCTAAGTTGTAGAACTTAGCATATTGGTGAAACATGGGAAATTTTCTAGGGTTGTGGGTCACCTAAAGCAAAAAAAGAACTTCTAAAGAAAGTTGGCTCTTATGGTACTCACCTAAACTACTCTTGATTTGCAAGGGGAAGGGTAAGAGGGAAACATAAATTGAAAACTGGAAAACTTAAGGTGATGCACCTGAACACTAACTAAACCTGTAAAACTAGCTTGTACACACAGTTTAATCAACAACACGACTTGACTTGCACAACTCAATTCTATATGATTTTGCATTAGTATTTCATGAGGAGGAAATAATGCATAATCTTAGAAGGAAAGAAAAAATTTCACAACTTGAACTATTTGCACTCCAACACAACTCATAACCTGCAAAATACAAACACTCTTTGCACAAAGGTGCCACTAATGAGACTCAACCACAAGGAATGAAGTAATTTCACAAGTAATTGCATCAATCACCAAAGTGCACACAATAGAACAGATAAATTGAGAAGACAAAATTCTTATCTTTATTGATCTCCAAGGTGTAAACTGGTATACATGTCAAAATGAGTTACAAAATACAGTCTTTTTCTACAAAGGACTTCAAAAGTCACAAATTAGAGAAAATATGATGATAAGAACAAACTCCATGAATGAATAATGAAGTTACTATATGCTTCTCCAAGAGATTCCACCAAAATAGGAACACAAAACCCTTTGGTCGTGCATAACCAAAAAGCCTAGAAAATAGCTCCCAAACTCCCTCAAAAATGAGTCCAAAGTGAAGAAAAGGTTAAAACATGACCATTCCCGTCATAAAAGCACCCAAAACTACTCCAAACCAAGTCAAATCAACCCAATATGCCCTCCAAATGTTGGTCAACTTCCTCAACCTCCCCCTATATGCTCTCCACGTGTTTGATAACTTCTCCAACTTCCCCTAGATGCTTGGCATAAGTCATCAATCCTCAACTATCTCCCTTTGACTATATCTTTGATGTGTTCAACACACCTTTATCTTGCATTTACATAACATTAATAAAGTGATTTATAATTGAATCACTTAATAATATTTTTTTACATTTACAAATTTGATGCAAAATAAAATTCCTTAGCTCGACCATGTTTAAAAAGGCATATGAAAAAGGGAATATTTGATTTGATTTTGCAAAATATAAAAAAGAAACCCAAGGCATATATAACATGGAATTAGTTATGAAGGAGAAAATTAAAAAACAAAGTTTAAAATTCCCTTTGGTTAAGTCGGCCAAGTTAGGGCTTTTGAAACCCTAAGTTAAAGTCGCGGGCTCACTTTCATTGCACATTTCATTTTTTTCATTCTCTAGAAATTTTGAGGGCGTCGCCATGAGAAACTAGAAGTTTCTCAAGGTTTTTAAAGGTCAAGAAGGTAAATCTTTGTCTGCTTAAGCTTTTATTTTTTCAATCATAGTCTATGAATGAAAATGTTGGTTTAAGCTCACTCTGCACACAAAAAATGGTGAAAATATTTTGATTTCTGCACTTTTCTCTTCATTTTGCTTGATCCTTCTAGAATAAATGACGAAGGTTTTTTGCTCTTTATGAAAGAAAATATAGAACTCTTGGTCTAGAACCATTTCACTTTCTCTGTAAAACTTGATCACTGTCATTGTTATGATACCTCTCATTGTGCAAGCTTCATTATCGACTATTGAAACACTATCCTTTCTAAAACCTGCAAATTGAAACCCAAACAAAAGGTTTCCTGTCATTCATGAGGTGATCTTCTTTCAAATCCTCATCGAGACTCTCCTTTATATATGATATTATGTTCTTCACATGATTCTTGTGGACGATCCTAATCGAGCTAAGTAGAAATTCAACCATCTTTTCACTTGCACCTATATGAAACCTATGTCTATGAACTTGCTTGATTTTATAAATTTTCCAATGCCCCCCTCATCATGTTGTCTACAGTTACAAGTTTCGTGAGGATGTAAAAAGCAACTCTCAAAACTCAAGGTATCATGGAATTAGAGAGGACTGTGACTAGCCCATTGATTAATGTTGGTATATTTAGATGATTTTGAATACTAGGACCCTTTGGAGTTACCTGTGTTCCTTCACCAAAATAATACAATATTGTAAAGGGTTGTGAATTCATTGAATTCACTCAATCTCAAAATTTTAGATAATCTTTTTGCCATGATAACCACATTGATTGTTATAAGGGTATTCATTGGACTGTTCCCCTATAGCTATGACTTGCAACTTTTTTTCTATGACTTAATGTCTTCCATGCATCTTCAACAAAAAATAATATATAGTTCATTGTATTTTGAAAGATGCAAAATACAAAATGATGTATAACTATTCCTTTTGACATTGTTACTGTATCAAAAACCTCCATTGCAAAATGAGAGGATTGCAAGTCTTCTATCATAGGGATTATTGTTATCATGTGATTCTAGCATGTTTATTGAGCACCTGGAAATATTGATAGCCTATCTTTCCATAGGACCATATAGTCCCCTATATGCTACTTTGTGACACATAGGCCTTACCTTTTTGTTACATCCCAAATTGTAAAGTTACTATTTACTATTACTACATAGGGTAAATGTGAATTTTGGAGATGAATTGATGATGATGCTTCTACCTTGTTATCAATATGAATGTTATCTCAATTGATGTTATTCATGGTGAAATATTACATTATGAGAGTATAAGGTTATTGAATTATGATTATTCTAACTTTGAAGATGTTTATATATGTTGCTTATTGTTTTGAACAATTGACTGGCAAGACATGTGCTAGTGGTTGCAGGTAAATGTCCATTTCTCCAGGGGAGGGGAAGTATCACTCGAGAGAAGATCTTGGTCGGGTAATTGGTAAAGTAGACTATCTGAGCACACACACACCACCTTAGATTGAGTGAACTAAGTCAGTTTGTGTGGGTAGTAGGTAAGTCATCCTTAGCCAGTATGTCTACATTAGAAAAGGTCTTGTTCACTTTGAATGCATGTTTGGGTGATGTTTATATGTTTGAGCTTTAAGTTCTTCCTTATGCCAATATGTTGATTGTGCTTGGGTTGAGTCTTTGGTTTTATGAATGATTACCTTTACATCGTTTCATATGAATGTAAAACATAGCATGTCTATGGGCATATACATATAAATACATATACAAAGACCCAAGTATGAGAGCATTAGCAAATGCACATATATGTGAGTAGAAATACTCACTGAGGTACATACACGAGAAAACAACTACGTTGTGTGGGTATAGACAGTAGGTCATGATCATTCAATATCAAATGGATTACTTGATTATCGTATTACCATATAATGAATATGATTGTATATATATATATACACAGATACACTTGCAAGCGTTAATGCTTATTGGATAAGTGTACATATGTATATATAATATAAGTATATGTGTATAAAAATATACACGAATTATTATTTGTGGTATAAGATAATAAGAGATATACATCTGATGGGATGGGTATATATGAATTTATATACATATATATAGTGAGAATATAATGTATGGATGTGTGCTTATTCTTGGCATAAACTGATAGAAGGATAAGCATTTGAGGTATCAAATGTATTTATCCAATAAAATATAAATATATATATATATATACATATGAATATATAAGTATGGAGGATATACTATATATGTATATAATATAAATATAAATATTATATTTTATTATAAGAGAAATAGCACTTTATAAATATATATAATAAAATATATATTACATATTATTCTCAACTTTGTAAATCGAATTATTTATGAATTGCTTAAAAGAGTCGATTTAATACTATAATTTAAACTTTGGCATATATAGGCCGATATAGTTTAATATGATGGAATTCAAACTTTGACATAAATTATGCATCACCTGCTAGTGAACACGCAGGAATAAATCCTTGAAATGCGTCTAAATCTTTGACCAAGTCGATATCAAAAGCTTGACCAAATTCAACGCAATAAATGATTTAATTGAATCAACCCAAAAAATAGTCAATGTTGGGTATATGCTAAGGAAATATGATTGACTTCTTATTTAATTATGAAAATCTCACCATCTCATAATTTTAGCACCACCTTTGTTACCAGTTTTCTGTAGGTGTTGATTTGGTAGAAAATTACGAATTCCTCCATGTGCTTTTGAAATAGTCTTCTTGATGCTGGAAAATTTGGAAATCGATTCATCATGTTTATTGCTAAGTAAAAACTTAATTTAGCACCACCTCCAAGTTGAATAATTCAAAAAAGAATGGTGTCAATTTACATGCCATGGTTGTAGGGAGTTTGGAGAGTTGGGTTCTCTATAAATTGTCGCCAAATATCTTGAATCGCATTCATCTTCTATCATTGTCTTTTGTGTGTTATCACTTTCATCAATTTGGAATTGCCTTGAGTATTACCTTGTGATTTCCTTATTCATAATTTGTGTATAATCTTGAGCATTATTTTATGTTCATTCTTCACATTTCTGAGTGACCATAATTTGCAGCAAGTATTCACATTTCTATGAGTTCATTGTTAGCATTGAGAAAGAGGTGTATCATACCAAAGGATTACATATTTTGTTGGTTATTATATCTGAGTTTCGCCAGTTTATAATATATGATTTCTAAGTGAGAAAAGAGTGAACTTTGTGAGGAAGAGTTGTCTAATTCTGAGAGAAGAATGCTTTCAACAAGAAAGGGAGTGAGAATTGATTTGGGAAGCTAGTTTAAGTTGAGCAACCAAAGGAGAAGGTTGCCTTATCTTTAGTATTTGGGAAAAAGTGATAACAGGCATGGGGTTTCTTCTTCTTGTCATTTTAAAAGGGTTTACTATATTATCTATGCTGCATGAAATGTCTTTTTTTGTTTGAGCTATAGAAGTATTTAATATTACTAAATTGGAAAGGGAATTTAAGCCTTTAGGTTGCTTTTATAATGTGTTTTCAAGTACTCCATGATAGGATAGATTGCTTGACATAAGCAGTTGATTATACTAGATATGTTGAAGAGCTTGCTTGACATAGGTTTTTAATTATGCTACAAGTAGTACAACATAGATATTTAATTATACTAGATATGTTTGAACATGGGATGCAATGTGTTTATATTTACTCCATAGTAGGAGATGAGTGTGTTTCTTAGTTAAGTATGTACTAGGCTTGATTGAATGCAAGAGTCACTTGAGGTACACCTAGCTAAGTTATTATTTTAACTTGGAAAGCTTGTGTTACTCCTAAGATAAGCATGGGAGTGGGCTTGTGTACTTACTTGCTTAATAGGTTCATTACTAGTAGATAGTTTCAAGGTAGGTTATTTGGGATGATGGACTATCCATTGAAGGATATACCTAGCTCATGTAATTACTTAGTAGATTAGTACGTTGTAGGTTAGTCTAGGATGACAGACTATCCATTGAAGGACAATACCTATGTGTACTGTAAGATAGCCCTAAGTCAAATCGGCCCTGACTAGTGTTTATGATAGATGACTTCATTTGAAGTACTAAATGAGAAAACTTTGGCCAAAGTAGTGCAATGTATGACATCCACTTAGACTGTGTGATGCTTAAGACTACACTGTCAATTCACCTTGATCTTGTATTACATACTAGTTTGAGAGTTTTTGAATTGCACAAGTTCTAGTTATGTAGGACACACCACTATGCTCAATTGATTGTCATTATCAGTTACTCTACCAATCTCTTCATTGAAGGGAAGGACCATCTATCGAATGTTAGATGTGTGGGGACTGCATTAAGAGTCAGTGGTTGGTAGAAAAGCACCCAAGTGATGCTTCTCCTCCACAACAAGCGACCAAAGAACCAAGATTTGAAAGGACCAATTCTTGGACCTTCTTACTACTATTTGTTCTAAAGCTCATTGGAGCTATGTTTGTAAAGGTATGAATTCTTGTTACGTGTACTTGTGAAGTTATTTTAATGAAGTGGAATCTTTATTCTAATATGATATGACATCTTGTTCGTATATTTTCAATAAAAGAAATAAATTTTTAATTGCAATGAATTGTTAGCACGTTTATTTACTCATATGATGTAAATTTAGAATTTTTTACTATACTGAGGGGATGGCACATTACACTTCTAATCATTGTAATTCAGTGTCTCCTTACATCATTCATGCTCATCTCTTAAATTACTAGAAAATTAACATCTTCACCTTGAAATGCATTACAAATGTTTCTCATTCATGACAATGAGCTTGTATACACCTAGAATTTTCAGTGATACTTGACTTCTCATGCTAAACCTTATAGCATACCTATGGTTTTTGCATCAAGCTTGTATTGAACCCCTTGTTTCTGTATATGCCTATCTACTCAATGTCATGAGTGACAAGTTTTTTTTTTCAGTGTAACCTTAATATGAGACTACCTTTCTCTTTGCTGCTCCATCACACATGGATAAAAAACCTACACTCATGGTTTTGTTGTTTCCTTTTAAAAAACATTTCCATCATGTTATCAACAAAACTATCCTCTGAATATTCTTTGTGACTATTTTTATGCATAAGATCACTGCCTCCAATACATAGTGAATCGATAGAGCAGCTATATGTCATTTATGATAGTGATCTAATAGCTCACTGTAATGAGTGATGTGTACTTGTTCAATTGAAGAAAAGGTCAAAACATGACCATACCCATCATAAAAGCACCCAAAACTGCTCCAAACCAAGTCAAAATAGCCTAATATTCTCTCCAAATGTTGGTCAAATTCCTCAACCTCCCCCTATATGCTCTCCACATGTTTGATAACTTCTCCAATTTCCCTTAGATGCTTGGCATAAGTCATTGATCCTCAACTATCTCCCTTTGATCATATCCTTGATCTGTTCAACACACCTTTATCTTGCATTTACATAATAGTAATAAAGTGATTTATAATTGCATCACTTGATAATGTTTTTTTATATTTACAAATTTGATGCAAAATAAAATTCCTTAGCTCGACCATGTTTAAAAAGGCATATGAAAAAGGGAATATTTGATTTGATTTTGCAAAATATAAAAAAGAAACCCAACGCATATATAGCATGGCATTAGTTATGAAAATTAAAAAACAAAGTTTAAAATGCCCTTTGATTAAGCTGGCCATGTTAGGGCTTTTGAAACCCTAAGTCAAAGTCGTGGGCTCATTTTCATTGCACATTTCATTTTTTTCATTCTCTGGAAATTTTGAGGGCGTCGCCATGAGCAATTAGAAATTTCTCAAGGTTTTTCGAGGCTGAGAAGGTAAGTATCTATCTTCTTAAGCTTTGATTTTTTCAATCATGGTATGTGAATGAAAATGTTGTTTCAAGCTCACTCTGCACAAAAAAATGGTGAAAATATTTTGATTTCTGCACTTTTCTCTTCATTTTGCTTGATATTTCTAGAATAAATGATGAAGGTTTTCTACTCTCTATGAAAGAAAAGACAAAACTCTTGGTCTAGAACCGTTTCACTTTCTCTGCAAAACTTGATCACTATCATTGTTATGATACCTCTCACTGTGCAAGCTTCATTATCGACTATTGAAACATTGTTCTTTATGAAACCTACAGATTGAAAGCCCAAACAAAAGGTTTCCTTTTATTCATGAGGTGATCTTCTTTCAACTCCTCATCGAGACTCTCCTTTATATACTTCATTGTGATCTTCACATGATTCTTGTGGACGATCCCAATCGAGCTAAGTAGAAATTCAACCATCTTTTCACTTGCACCTATATGAAACCTATGTCTATGAACTTGCTTTAGTTCAAAACTCTGCCAATGCCCCCCTCATCATGTTGTCTACTGTTACAAGTTCTGAGAGGATGTAAAAAGCAACTCTCAAAACTCAAGGTATCATGGAATCAGAGAAGACTGTGACTAGCCCATTGATTAAGGTTGGTTTATTTAGATGATTCTGAATACTAGGACCCTTGGGAGTTACCTATGTTGCTTTTCCAAAATAATACAATATTTTAAAGGGTTGTGAATTCATTGAATTCACTCAATCTCAAAATTGTAGAGAATTTTTCTACCATGAAGACCACATTGATTGGCAACTCAAGTCAACTAGCATGCAACTGAAGATAACTGAACTAAACTGATACTGTCACTCGACACTTGTAATTATCAATCCCTATTTTGTAGGAACCTAGACATGCATTATCGAAGTGTTATCAATCTTCCAAATAGTTAACTGAAACAAGGTGGGTTCCACCTTCCATATGGGCACACCATGTGCTCTTATTATTTAGGAACTGATCTTGGACACCCCCACATATTCCTATTATTTAGGAATAATTACAAATGTCAATTTACATGTACATTTCATTTGAATTTAATCTTTTTCTAATCCTAGTGTTGGGGAACACTTTCCAAGGACTTAGGAGATACATGAAATATGTTTAGGATTGCAATTAAATGGCATCCTATTCCCAACAATAAGGGCATTTATTGGACTGTTCCCCTATAGCTATGACTTACAAATTTGTTTTTGTGACTTACTATCTTCCATACATCTTCAACGGAAAATAATATACAATTCATTGTACTTTGAAAGATGCAAAATACAAAACGATGTATAACTGTTGCTTTTGACATTGTTACTGTATCAAAAACCTCCATTACAAAATGAGAGGACTGCGCGTCTTCTATCACACAGATTATTGTTATCCTATGCTTCTAGCATGTTTATTATGCACTTGGAAATATTGATAGCCTATCTTTCCATAGGATTGTATAGTCCCTTGTAAACTGCTTTGTGACCTACCTTTTCCTCATTGTGATTCACTGTCTCCTTACATCATTCATGCTCATCTCTTAAATTACTAGAAAAATAACATATTCACCTTAAAATGCATTGCAAATGTTTCTCATTCATGACAGTGAGCTGGTATACACCTAGACTTTGTAATGATACTTGACTTCTCATGCTAAACCTTACAGCATACCCATGGTATTTGCATTGTTACCTGATTTTGCTTCTATCTCAATCAAGTAGAGTTGAGATTGTATTTGCAAATAAAAGATAAAAGGTATATATTCCATTATGCTAAGTTATATTCATATACACAAAATTATTATCAATAGATTGCATCCTATTATGCAAATGTATACAAGAGAAGAGAGTGAACAAGTTTTGCATATATGTTACCTTTTATTGATAATTACAAATGTATAGTGTCCCACACAAGCCATGGGATTAACTCTTTCAATTCAATATAAGAAATAAACTATACATTTGAAGAAGGGAAGTAAAAGCACATGAAGGGAAAAAGGATCAGTCATTTCCTGAATGATGAACCCCAAGTTGAATTATTGCATCCTTGTCCAGCTCCTGCTGCTTGATTGGTTTAGAAGTCGCTTGATTGCTCTAGAAGGTGCCTGGTTGCTCCAAAAATACCTACAAGAGAGTAGAAAGGTTATGTTAGATCTCAAGATTGATATTCACTTCATATGCATCAACATATATATAGTTTATTCTCACAAGGCATTAAAATAGTTACGATATCACAAAGACCAAGAAAGCAAAGGATTATCGTCAACATTCATGATATACTATGTTTCATTGTTTTATCTAACATGTTTGTTCACTACGCAGGTATAGGTGAAATTTTTATTGCTAGATCATTTTCATGACATCATAGCAGGTGGAGTAAATGGGCTCCCACAAGGGTTGAGCCCAACATGCTACCCTCTTGTGCTTTAAGAGAGATAGGAATATAAACATCATCTCACTTGTAATCAATTGAACAAGTACACATCACTCATGATAGTGAGCTAGTAGATCATTGTCATAAAATGACTTATAGTTGCTCAATTGATTCACTATGCATTGGAGGCAATGATCTTATTCCAATGCATAGAAACAATCACAAAGACTATTCAAAGGATAGTCTTGTTGATAACATGATGAAAGTGTTTTTTAAAGAAGGAAAGAATAGAACCACGAGTTCAAGTTTTTTATCCATGTGTGATGGAGTAGCAAAGAGAAAGCCAGTCTCATATCAAGGTTACACTAAAAAAAGAACTTGTCACTCATGACATTGAGTAGATAGGCATATATAGAAACAAGGGCTTCAATACAAGATTGATAGAAAAACCATAGGTATGTTGTAAGGTTTAGCATGAGAAGTCAAGTATCACTAAAAAGTATAGGTGTATACCAGCTCACTGTCATGAATGGGAAACATTTGTAATGCATTTTAAGGTGAAGATGTTAATTTTCCAGTAATATAAGAGATGAGCATGAATGAGGTAAGGAGACAGTGAATCACAACGAGGAAAAGGTAAGGCCTATGTGTCACAAAGCAGTATATACGGAACTATACAGTCCTATGAAAAGATAGACTATCAATATTTCCAGGTGCACAATAAACATGCTAGAAGCACAAGATAACAATAATCCCTATGATAGACTTGCAGTCCTCTCATTTTGCAATGGAGGTTTTTGATACAATAACAATGTCAAAAGGAATAGTTATACATCATTTTGTATTTTGCATCTTTCAAAATACAGTGAACTATATATTATTTTTGTTGAAGATGCATGGAGGACATTAAATCACAAAAATTAAGTTACAAGTCACTGCTATAGGGGAACAGTCTAATTCCCTTATAACAATCAATATGGTCATCATGGCAGAAAGATTCTCTACAGTTTTGAGATTGAGTGACTTTAGTGAATTCATAACCCTTTACAATATTGTATTATTTTGGTGAAGCAACATAGGTAACTCCAAAGGGTCCTAGTATTCGGTATCATCTAAATAAACCAGCATTAATCAATAGACTAGTAACAGTCCTCTTCGATTCCATGATACCTTGAGTTTTGAGAGCTGCTTTTTACATCCTCTCAAAACTTGTAACAGTAGACAATATGATGAGGAGGGAATTGGCAGAGTTTTGAACTCAAGCAAGTTCATCGACATAGGTTTCATATAGGTGCAAGTGAAAAGATGGTTGAATTTATACTTGGCTCGATTGGGATCGTCCACAAGAATCATGTGAAAAACATAATGTCATATATAAAGGAGAGTCTCCATGAGGAGTTAAAAGAATATCACCTCATGAATGACAGGAAACCTTTTGTTTTGGCTTTCAATCTGTAGGTTTCAGAAAGAACAGTGATTCAATAGTCAATAATGAAGCTTTCTCAGTGAGAGGTATCATAACAGTGATAGTGATCAAGTTTTACAGAGAAAGTGAAATGGTTCTAGACCAAGAGTTATGTCTTTTCTTTCACATGGAGTAGAAAACTTTCATCATTTAGTGAAATGGTTCTAGACCAAGAGTTATGTCTTTTCTTTCACATGGAGTAGAAAACTTTCATCATTTATTCCAAAAAGATTGAGCAAAATGAAGAGAAAAGTACATAAATCAAAACATTTTCACCATTTTTTTGTGCAGAGTTAGCTTGAAACAACATTTTTATTCACATACCATGATTGAAAAAAGAAAAGATTAAGCAGACAAAGACTTACCTTCTTGACCTTGAAAAAATTCAAGAAACTTCTAGTTTCTCATGGCAGGGCCCTCAAAATTTCCAAAGAATGAAAAAAATGAAATGTGCAATGAAAATGAGCCTGCGACTTTGACTTAGGGTTTCAAAAGCCCTAACTTGGCTGACTTAACCAAAGGGCATTTTAAAATTTGTTTTTATATTTTCTCCTTCATAACTAATGTCGTGCTATATATGCCTTGGGTTTCCTTTTTATATTTTGCAAAATCAAATCAAATATTCCCTTTTGCATATGCCTTTTTAAACATGGTCGAGCTAAGGAATTTTATTTTGCATCAAATTTATAAATGTAAAAAAAACATTATTAAGTGATGAAATTATAAATCACTTTATTAATGTTATGTAGATGCAAGATAAAGGTGTGTTGAGCACATCAAGGATATGGTCAAAGGGAGATACTTGAGGATTGATGACTTATGCCTAATATCTAGGGGAAGTTGGAGAAGATATCAAACATGCATAGAGCATATAGGGGGAGGTTGAGGAAGTTGACCAAAATTTGGAGGGAATAGTGGGTTGTTTTGACTTGGTTTGGAGCAGTTTTGGGTGATTTTATGATGGGTATGGTCATGTTTTGACCTTTTATTCACTTTGGACTCATTTTGGAGGGAGTTTGGGAGTTATTTTCTAGGATTTTTGGTTATACATGACCAGAGGGTTTTGGGTTCTTATTTTGGTGGAATCTCTTGGAGAAGCATATAGTAACTTCACTATTCATTTGTGAAGTTGGTTCTTATCATCATCTTTTCTCTGATTTGTGACTTTTGAAGTCCTTTGCAAAAAAATACTGTATTTTGTAACTCATTTTGACATGTGTACGAGTTTACACCTTGGAGATCAATAAAGATAAGCATTTTGTCTTCTTAATTTATTTGTTCTATTGTGTGTACTTTGGTGATTGATGCAATTACTTGTGAAATCACTTTATTCTTTGTGGTTGAGTCTCATTAGTGGAACCTCTGTGCAAAGAGTGTGTGTATTTTGTAGGTTGTGAGTTGTGTTGAGTGCAAATAGTTCT
Source organism: Sequoiadendron giganteum (assembly GCA_007115665.2). Taxonomy (NCBI): domain Eukaryota; kingdom Viridiplantae; phylum Streptophyta; class Pinopsida; order Cupressales; family Cupressaceae; genus Sequoiadendron; species Sequoiadendron giganteum. The sequence goes on along the minus strand of CM021102.1, from coordinate 200,754,599 downwards.
TGTGAAAAGTTTTCTTTCCTTCTAGGATTATGCATTATTTCCTCCTCGTGAAATACTGATGCAAAATCATATAGAATTGAGTTGTGCAAGTCAAGTTGTGTTGTTGATTAAATTATGTGTGCAAGATGGTTTTATAGGTTTAGTTATTGTTTAGTTTCATTGCCTTAAGTTTTCCAGTTTTCAGTTTATGTTTCCCATTTACGCTTTCCCTTGCAAATCAAGAGTAGTTTAGGTGAGTACCATAAGATTCAGCTTTCTCTAGAGGTTCTTTTTTGCTTTAGGCGACCCATAGCCTTAGAAAAGTTCCCATGTTTCACCAATATGCTAAGTTCTGCAACTTAGCAGGGGTGAAATATTGAGTGAAAACAGTTTTGGCACCCCCGATGGAACTATTTGAGCTATCCTAGTTCAAAAATTTCAGATGCATTGTTGATATTGGTGTGTATGTTAGCAAAATCTGCCTTTGGAGGGAAGAAAATAACACTCTTGGTGAATCTGGAAAGAAATAACTACTGGTTTCAAGAAGACAAGTGCTAGTATGTACATATTTTATAAAAAAATCAGACCTGGTTTCTATTATTTTGAAGGATTTTAGTGAGTTTCTAGCTTGTACAAATGCTGCAATATGTCTTAATTTCAAAGAAATATGCCTTATTTTCCACCATTCCATGAAAACATTGCTTCTACACCCTCTTATTATCCATATGAAGTTGAACATATTGTTGGTTTAATCTAAAATGGCTCTATAATAGTAAAAAACCAGCAAGTTCCATATATTTTCCACCCACCCACCCTTGATCATCCATCTTAGTGGCATGCCTATGCTTTAAACCAACACACTCAATGTCCTATTCAATTCCAAAGTGATGAACAAATAGAGATTGCAAACATCAAGAACATATTGCTTGATTGGACCAAAGAAATCAATGAGATCAAAAGGCAACAAGCATATGATTTGTAGTAGGAGGGATTAGCTTATCAAGCTCATCTTCATGAGCAACAGTTGAAGGCACAAAAGAGACAACATGAGGGAAAGCTTGCAAGGGAGGTTCTCGCAAAAGAGGAGGAGAAGAGGCTCTTGTTTGCTCATTCTCAAAATTTGTAATCTCAATCAACCCTTTCGTTTCCAAATCCATTCTCTGAAGAAGAGATGCCCATGTTCAAAACACCATGTTTCAAACAAGGTAAGCCTCCTAAACTTCCTAAGTCTTCTAGATTTGATATTTCGATTTTTAAGAGACCTCCTTTATTGCAAGAACCTATTCTTGAAATAGTTCAAGCTTATCCTCAAGAGCAGCCCATTAATCAGGATAACTCACTTACCATGGAGGAGGCTAGAAATACAAGTTTAATTCATTTAGCTATAGAGAAATATAGATTAGAATAGAAAATGATTGAACAAGAAAGCACTTTTCGAGATGAATCCTTGAATGTTCTAACTAATCAACTTACTTGTTTGGTAAAAGATGATGAAAATGTTTCAATAGTTCAGCTAGGACAATAGGATGGAAAGGTTAGAGAGGTTGATCAACAAGAGTATTCTATAGTTTGGATGGGTGAACTACCTTCTTTCATTGAAACTGATGAAGAAAATCTGAGTTTGTTCACATCAACAACAGTTTTGGAGCAAGAGGAAGAATATGGTCTTGATGAGGAGGAGTCCTTTCTCTTGAGACAAGAAACTTCTCATAAGGTTGATTTGTAAGATCTTGGTTGGTTGGAGGAGCTTTTTTTTTGTTGTACAAAAGAGCATGAGGCTGATATATTAAATGAAAGTTTGTTGGAAGAGACTACTCCATTGTTTGAACATTTTCCTTCGTTCATCGAAGAAGAAAATCCTATTTTGGAGTGTACCTCCTTGGGTAATAATGAGAAATTTGAGCTTGGAGCAGTTGTTCCTAAGAGCCTTCCAAGAGCTATTAGCTTTGATTAGTTATTAGCTATCATAATGGAAGAGGATGGTCCATTGACCATGGAGGAGGAATTAACACAAGTTATCATGCAAGGTGAAGGTAATGATGTTATTTATAATAATTCAAATTGTCTTCTTTCTTGTCCAAACTTAGCCATGAAATAAGACAACCATGAAAAAAAGGGAGAAAAGATTGAAGAAAGTATGCCTATGCTAATGCCAAGTCAAGTTTCTAAGCAGTTGGAAGCTATAAAAGAGTGTGATGAGGTTGTTGGTCAAGAAAATCAAAAAGATGGATCTGAACTTATGCTTCAAAAGGATGAATTGGTATTTCATCAAGTCTTCAAGAGAGTTGTTATAAAGCTGAAATCAGTCCTCTCTTACAGAAAACCAGAAAAGAGCTTGAGGTAGTTTCATTTTGGGATGATCTAAAGTCTGTTTTGACTCATGAGGAAGCCTCTTTTTGCCCAACTTTGGATATTGAATCAACACCAGTTGAATCCGAAGATAAAAAACAATATTAGGAGACAACACAACTATTTTTCCAAGGAAATGATTGATCTCAAACGCAAAACAACCTGATACTAAAACAAATATATTCGTAGTAATTGGGCATCTAATGTTTTGTCATCAACTCAAATGAAATTGGTAGAATGAAAGGGAAAAATGAAACATTCAAATATTTTTCTTTTAAAATCACGCATATACAACATCAAGCATCAATTTTTACCTCTATTCATGGATTTTCCTCGGCCTTTCTTGCTTTTCCTAGATGAGTCGATTTACTGGCTTGCTTTTTCCTGATTTCTTGTTGCTACTGCTAGACCCCTGCCGATTTCTTCCCAATTTTTTTTTGTGTTACCAAAATGGAAAATGCATGTTTCCCTTACTTGTTCACAACATCATGGGGCCGTTTCATTCATAATTGACATTAATTTGGTTGTCCCCACTATTCAAATTTGCATATCTTGGCCTTAAATTTGAATGCAGGCCACTATTTCATTATGTCTTAATTTAAATTTTATTTGAATTTAACAATATGGTTTTGATTATCCTCCTAATTTTTTTTTATGCCAAAGAATTTTAGGTATTTAATCCACTTGCTACCCCTAAGGATGTGCAAAAAAAGCAGGAGGGTTATGAGGAGGAGTTGGCCAACAAGAAAAGGAAAAAATGGAAGCTTATCCTGAAAAAAGAGTTGGCGTCAGAGGATGATATGGATTTTGTGTTAGACTCTCTAGCTACTATGGATGAGGATATGAGGTCCCCTGATATAGGGAAGCGCAAGAAAGAGGAGTTGAGCCCTAATAAGGGTTATGACACTTGTAGTGAGGAGCTTGTTGATGAAATGATGAGTCAGAGCAAAAAGGAGATGAAGGATACAGTTGGGGAGGTGTCGTCGCCTCCCCTTCTGAAAAAAAGGGATATGATAGTGGGTGATAGTAAGAAGAAGGTGGTGAGGTTTGTAAGTAAAATGTTGGAGTTGGATACTCCTCTTAAAATGATCGATGGACAAGATGATGTGGGGTCTCTGGATGGGGTTAAGGAACCAGATGTTGTGGTCTCTTCGGGTGGGCTTCAGGATTTAAAGAAGGAAAAGAAGGTTGTGGTTTATGTGGGGCAAGTTTTTGTGAAATATCCTATGGTGGACTTAGACAGGCAAATGAAAAGGATGGCAATTGCTGCAGAGATTATGGAGTCCATTCGAAAAATCAAAACGCTAATTGTGACGTCGACTGTTGCTGATAAGGGTAAGGATGTTATTGTGGATTTGGATAAGGTTAGCTCCTTGCACGAGGAGGGTGATGAGGGTACAAATATTTTTAATATTGATAAAGAAACTATTGTTGATGTTTTGGGAGCCGCTAAAGAGGGTTCCATTATTTTTTATAAGATTTTTAAATGGATTTTCCATGAACTTAATATGGATAATATGAAAATGAGGGGTGTTTTGAGAAAAGTAGAGGATTCCTTTGTTCAAGACCAGATAGATGATTTGATGAATTCCCTAAAAATTGTGGTGGAGGAAATGCTTCTAATGAAGCAAAATCTTGAAGGAAGAGTCCTCACCTTAGAAAATCACATTGAAAGGTTATATGCTAATATGGATAAAGGAGGGGAGGGGAAAAAATTTGAGTTTAATGTTGAATCTGTTGGTATTACTTCCCCTGTGGATAGTGTTAAAAATGGTAAGTATGTTGATGATAATGATGTTGATGGCAAGTTGATGGAAGGGGAGAAGCTTGGTGATAAGGGTGGCGATAAGGGTTGTGTTTTGATTGGTGAGGTTAAATCAGGTGGGCTTGGGGTTAGGACCTGTAACAAGACCAAAGCTCAGGTAGGTGCTCTTGCTAATGATATGTCTATTGTTGGGGATGAAGGCTTAAAGAATGTAGCGTGTGATGTGGAGGCCACATATATTCTGAAAAAATGTAATGCTACTGGGTGGGGTCCTACTTTTTTGCTGACTTTTTGTTGTAGACTTGTTGTGGTTGGGCTATTATGCTTTAGTTGATTATATCTTTCATTTTAGCCAATTTTTTGTGTAAAGGGTTTTGAGCCCCTTCAAAACCTATTTTTTACCTCTAATCAAAACAATATGGTTTTGATATTTTCGATCCCATATTCGAGCTTTATATGGAATATGTATATATATATATATATATATATATATATATATATATATATATATATATATGTATTTATTTATACACACACATATATGTGTTTATATATATATTTATCTCCATTTTACTTTTGTAATAGTATAGTATTCAATCACTTCTAGTCAAGGAATACACTTTTATTTTATTTGAATCATTGTTTTCAAAATAAGTAGTTTTCTTATCCTTCAAGCATGCCTTTTTAATTACATACAAATATGTTTAATCATGCTATCATTCTCTTTTTAATTTCAAAAACATATGATAAGAATAAACAATCGAATAAGAAGTCACATGTATAACATTCCACAAGCCTATTCTTTTCAAACATTGAATCATTCGAATATAGTCATTATAATCTTCCATATGAAGTTTCAAATGCAACTATCATGTCATTTTATGGTATGTGCACCCAAATTCCATCAAGCTTACAGTTCAATCCGACTAAATGATCCTACTTCATCCATGTTTTTGTCCTTCGGCCTATTACCCTGCATGCACATGGTTCATCAGTAACACTTAATCATGATAAAGTATGAGATAGTTCATGAGATCACATGGTCAAAAGACAGTCAACTTCTTTCAAACATTTCAAAAATATCAAAATTTTCATTCAACAGAATGAATTTCCTCCATAATTCAATTTATCATATTATAATTTAAAAGCAATAAAAATTGGGTTATGACAAAGAATGGAAGTGGTTATGAAGTTCTTAATGTGGATATGATTTTGAAAAAAAATGGATAGTGTTAATTCCCCATGGAGTGCAATCCAAACTCCCCCTAATATGGTTTTCATGGAAACCATTGTGATGTGCAACCTAGTTTTGATGGGTGTGCATGAATTCCATGTTTGTAAAATGTGTTATTGTTTGTGTGTGTTTTTTTGTAGTTTTATACACTTGGTTTGGTGGTGGGATTCTTTATAGCTCATGGAGGAGGCTCAGCCCTCCTCCACGATCTCTCATTATCCTTCTGGTGTACGATTGAATCTTTCGGCAACATTTATTTTATCTTGGTTTCTTTAATTTTTTGTGTGGGTGTGACCGCGGCCCCGTGTTGGCTATGGTGTCTTTGTCTGCCCGCATGTGTGTTCATTGAGGGGTGATCTATTGTTGATGGCAAGGGATACAGATCCCCCAAATGGATCCCTTAATATCTCACCCAAATCTAGTCATAATGTTGAAGTGCCCAAATCGTTCTGAGACATGGTCGCTGGAGAAAGAAACCATTTGCCACAGGGTGCCAAGTTCGACATTGGAGAAACTGTTGGTGAGAAAGGAAATGGAGAGAAAGGACAAGGTAAGCATGCCTCAACATCTCCATTGAAATTTTTTCTTATTCCTAACAAAATCCTAGATGAGGCCATTGAACATGAAGATGTTAGATTGGTTAAAATGATAAAAAAAATTGCGACTGTCGACCCAAATAGGGTTCCGGCTAGAAAATATATGGAAGATTGGTTTAATAAGGTGTGGGAAAGAAAATTATGGATGTAATTTTACTATTGTCGTATGATTCAGAAAGGGCTATATGTTATATTTTTTTAATAATCAAAATCCCTAATTGGAGGCAACTACTAAGCAATTCTGGAATGTTGGCAATGTGGTCTTCCATGCTCAGGCATGGAACCTCAAGGCTATGGATTATGAGGTTTTGGCCCTTTTCAGCCCTCAGTGGATAACTATCAATTGGGTTCCACCCCACCTCTGGAAATTCATCTCGCTCCTGCTGGAGCCATATGGATCTATTTTGAAAGTGGATGACACCAAATCCCCGCTCCCTTGCTCAAATGCTCGGGTTTTGGTTTTAGTATTGTCGAGTATGGATTTTCCAGAGGTGTTGGAGATTAAACTAAAATCTGGAAGTATCAAATGTGAAATTGAAATATTGGGAGGGTTGAATGCCTGCTATCTTTGCAGATGTGAGGGCCATATCCGAAGGAATTGTCCTCTAATTAAAAATAGAACCACTTCTAAGACCACCTTGGGTGGAAATGGTAGAAATAAGACACAACCCTCTGGTTTTGATGGGCGAATAGATAAAGATATAAATAATGGGATTGATACTCAAGGTTGTGGCCCTACCCTACAACAACTTGATGAGAAATATACCCTTGCTAATTTTAAAACAAACACTAATAAAAATAATAATTCTTCGCAAGCGGAGAAGGTAGAGACCAACAAAAACAATGAAAATGCACCAAGAGTAGAAGAAAGCTTCTCTTCTCTCTTAAATGAGATTGATAATAGCATAATAAAAGGAAAGGATTTAAACCATAAGGAGAGAACAAAAGACACCGATAAAGAACCCATAATAAGTTCAACTCACCTGATAGATACTCCCAAGTTAAATGCTCAACAATTGACACTTTTGAAACTAAGGCAACCAAAGGAGAAGCACACCAACTCTAACTCAGGTAAGCAAATCTACACCTTCAATTCTAAATATTTCAAAGAAATCCAATTGGTGGAATCTCAAACAGAGTCTGGCTCCCTAGGAGTTGGAGATGAGTTTCCTCTCTAGACCTTGGAGAATGAAAATGAAATTTCTGATAATGGGGGTTGCCCTCCTATTCAGTCCCTCACTCAAGATGTTACGCCTATTGTTCGCTCTAACTCTAGTTTAGAGGCTACCCGATCAGATGGTGATGGGAGAAAATTGGACAAGCCCAACTCTTTTAACACTATTTCCTTTTATTAGGCAACCAAAAGGTTCATGAATTTCTAGTCCCCAATCTAGAAGTGGATCTAGTTAACCCCTTGAGTGGAGTGGTCAATTATGATGGGTTTGCTTCTCCATTAGGAATGGAATCTATAGATGAACATGGTTTAATTTCTACTAAGGATACCTCTGAAGGAGAAGATAACCCCATGGAAGTTATTGTAAAAAAAACCCAGAGATACAGGAAGAAGAAGGGGTTGGAGACTGGTAAACCCCTCCTAGAGAAGGACTTAAACCAACATCAGAAAGATAAGAGGAAGAAACTGAGTGGAATTTTGCCTCCTAATGCTAAAATAATGGAGTCTGATAATAGACTACCTAAATTTTTTGAGAATTTTAAGAATGATAAAGGAATTACGCTCAAACCATAATGGAGCTAAATTGCATCTCTTGGAATGTTAGGGGCCTGGAATCCCCCGACAGAAAACATATTGTCAGAAGATTCTTGATGCAAAAGAAGGATATTGACTTTTTCCTATTACAAGAGGTCAAGGCCACTGGCTTTACCTTGGATACTAGTCTAAGAGTCATATGGGAAGAGGCATCACAGTTTGTAACAAAACATGAGAGGGGAAAAGGGGGTGCAGTGATTCCATTGGCTAGTAAATGGGCTCAGTTTGTGGATGGTTATGGGACTTCCCCTTGCAACCAAACATTCTAGCTAACAATCAAGAAAAAAGACATCTATTTCGAAGTTTGTGCAATTTATGCTCCCAATGATTATAATGAGAGGGTCTACCTTCAGAATTGGTTGGGCACATTACAAGACATTCCATGGGTCATTGGTGGTGATTTCAACTTTGTTGAAAGGGAGGAAGACAAGTGGGGGGCTTTGGATTTGAATGGAAAGGTAATGAAAGGTTTTATTGGAAAAGGATGAGATCCAAACTGAAAATAAAAGACCCCATTGAAGGTCAAAAGAAGGATACTAAGGCTATTTGGTTTACCTGGTGCAATTCCCAACAAGGTGGTTGAAGAATCTATTGCAGACTTGATAGATTTTATATCAGTATCTCCTTTCTCTCGGCTTCTTTGGTGAGTCCTGGGTGCAAGGTTGAAGTTTCCCCTTAATCCCTCTCTGATCACCACCCGATAAGAGCTAATTTTTTACTCAAATAGAATGCCCCTAAACAAGTTGGAGGCAATGGTAGTTTTTGTCTCCATACTAACCTTCTTAAAGACATTGATTGCAAAAATTCCATCTTGTGTCTAAGACAGATTAATAAATGGATGTATCAGAATCTCTCACATATTGAAAGGTGAAATTTAAATATTGAAGGTTGGAAAACATTGTTCCAAACCATTAGAAAAAAGAGAGCCAAGGCCTATCGAAGGGAAGAGACCCTCCTTCAAGACAAGATCTTAAAGGCAGAAATAGGCCTGCAATTGAACCCTAAAGATGAAGCTCTCACCAACAAAGTGATTTTGGCCAAAAGCTCCCTCAAGAGGATACAAAATTCCAAAATTAAAGGCCTAAGAATCAGAGAAAAAATGAACTGGCTTGGAAATGGAGACAAGGGTACTAAGTTCTTCTTTAGATACATAAAAGAGAAAAAGGCTAGAGAACAAATTGATCTAATTACTGTTAATGATGCCAATGTAAGCAATCCTGAGGAGAAAAGGAATCAATTTTTTCTATTCTATAAGAACCTCTTCTCCTCTGATGGGGAGATGGATGTCAACCTCAAGGCGAGGCAATATATTGAAAATATTGTACCCAAAAAGGTTAATGTGGAGATGGCAGGAGAACTTGGAAAGGAGATTACTCTATAGGAAATCAGAAAGGCTATCCTTTTGCTTAAAAATGACAAATCACCGGGAACCGATGGCCTCCTGTAGAGTTTTATAAAACCTTTTTCGATTGGGTGTGTGGGGTGATCTTCTCCTTGTTTACAAGGAAGAATTTGAGAAGGGATCTCCAGGAAAAAAAATCAATAAAGGGCTAATCAAATTAATCCCTAAAGAGGGGGATAGAACCCTTGTCAAAAATTGGAGACCCATAACTTTGCTCAATGCTTCATACAAAATTTTAGCCAAGATTCTAGTAGATAGAGTGGCTCTTATTCTCCCTTCAATCATTAACTTTACTCA